>KE157668.1:6860-21547 GCA_000411055.1 Leavenworthia alabamica
ATATTATTGTAAATCTTAATAAAATTTATATTTAGTCTTATATTTTCCTAAATATTTTTATCTGTCAAACTTCTAAGATTTATTTCCTACAAAATTTATAATTTAAAATATAGAGGGAGAAGTTTTTGTGGAGGTGATATGAAAAGAGAATAAATAGAGGTGAGTGGGTCTGAGCAAATCATGTGTCACCTATATCAAACTCTTCATGGCCCAATCACCCATCATTTCCATTTTCCAAATTTTATAAAATTTTAAAATTGGCGGATTAGAATTTATTCTTAACGAAATCAGAAATGTAATGAAAGTGCCTGTAAAATAAAAACTTGTTTATAAATTTAATATATAACTAAAAAATAATTATCATCATATTAAGAAAAATAGCGTGACATATATATGGTAATTTATTGCAAATTGCTATTACTAATCTACTAAATTGTACCAAGAAAAACATCAAAGCTAAAAATTTATGGAATGATTACTATTTGGTATCTAATTTCTATATAAATAAATATGATAATATACTATATTGTAGTAAATTTAGCTCGACAAATTATGAAAATGGTTGACTAAAATAACTAGTGGAAAATGACTTTAATCTTTTACTTTATGAGGTATCATATTTGATTAAATTATATCTTAACAAAGGTCAACCAAATAACAATTTAATTATACTTGCACTGTGAAAAAGTTCGTTTAGCTTTTGGTAGTCAACTATTTGTACCCTCACTAGTCACTATTATATTAAGAAACAATAACTTCAATTGGAGTAATGAAGAATCAGCCGAAATAAATATGAATAGTTGAGTTCATGTATTATGTTTTTAATTGATTTATAATTATTTTTTTGGAATTTGAGATAACAAAGGAGAGATGCTTTCGGCACTATAATGTTAAGTTGTTAATACTATAATGTCCATGTAATTAAAGGTGTATAGTGTTTGCTTGTTCGTAGGGTTAAATGGCTAATTATTATTAAGGCCAATGTATTCATTTTAATTAAGCTAATTAGGATATAGTTCTATGTTGTTATATAATTTTTCGTTTTCCAAAGTTATTCTGATATTTAATTTTTGTTTTACAAATAATATTAGGGCAATTCTCTTAAACACTACTAAATTTACTTTATATTCCATAAATACCACTAAAATTGATTTAGGACAAAATTACCATTTGATAATTCAATTAAATTAGAAATTAGATTTGATTTTAGTAAAATTATATAAATCTTAAACAATAAATATTAAACCTCAATACTAAATACTAAATCCTAACAATAAATACTAAACCAAACATTAAATAGTAAACCCTAACATTAAATAAAAAATATATTTTTCATAAAAAAATTGTAATTTTTTAATAAAAATATATTTTTAATAAAAAATGGTATTAATGTCCAAATAAAAAATTAATATAATTTTATCTAAAAACTACATTTGATGGTGTTAGAGGGAATTTCTCATAATATTATTATATGTTTTAGTGCACAATTTTAACTTAAATTTAATTTTTTAATTATTATTTAGATTATTATTAATTATAGGGAGAAATTTTATTTAATGTATTAATAAATGTCAAACGAAATTTACATAAATTTGTGTGAAAATATCATAATAACAATATTTGAAAAAACAGAGAAAATAATATTACTATGTATATATATAGTCTATATTACTATGTATTCTACATGTAATAGATTGGGAAATATTATTTATAATGGCTAGTAAAACAAATTATACATATGCGTGGATGCAATTATATTTTTTTTATTACAAAATCTTAGTGCTAAGATGAGTGATTTACATTAATTAAGAGGTATCTACATTTTATGCTAAGTATATGTCTTAATTGAGTAGACGTTAATAATGAGGAGAAGTTGTGTGGAACTTTAAAGAAGTATGGTGATTTGTCTGAAATTGAACGGGAATCGAAACTCTAACGTTCGTTTTCTTGACATTGTTTTTTTTAGACTTTTTAGAACTTTTTGGAGGAATCGATTCTCCAAGCATTTTCTTGGTAGGTATGTTTTGGTTTCATACGTTGCCAAGATAATGAAAAAAAAAACAATTTTACCAAAATTGTTTCGATATTATAATCTTTTAGAAACATTATCATGTGTTAGTTTTATCAGGTACCGACAGATACGTTTTTGTATTCACATAGTGAACACTAAAACTATATATTATAATTATAAAAAAAGAAGAATGATTCTTACTTAAGAATCATAAAAATAAAAGACTCGAGAGAGTTTTTAAAGCAAAAAATGGTGGTGTCCTCTCCTCTGGAGGAAAAATAAACATATTCAAGTATGTTTTTCACCAAAGAGAATTTTTTATTCCACTACCTAAAATAGAAAAATATGTTTTGTGGTTGAGATCATACCGGAATCAATGGTGGTGGTCTTCTTCGTCACCATGACCATCTGGTGGTCCACCTGGACCAACCACTTCGAGCTATAACAAAAAAAAACATCAAACCAAGTTCAGAATCATCTCTACAATTTGGTTTAGAGATGATTCTAACTTTATAAACTTACCTTGAAGTATTGAGAGCATACTTGACATTCAAATGACTTTTCTTTCTCTAGCCAGAACCAAACGACGTCGTGTCTTCTTCCTCTGTGGTTTCAACTTTCAAGAGTTATAAGAAGACAAAACATATAATAATGTTAACTGGATTATAACTTACCGCCTTCACCACCAGGGCATCCGACAATTCTCTTGTCATAGTATGACTTTACTATAGCAGGAGATTCCTGGGATAACAGATTTTGAAATCGACCAAGACCTTGTCAGAATAAGAAACTCAGTGATTTCCAAAACAAAGTCGACTCAGTAAATTATGTAATACAATAAAACAAACACATTGAGATTATGTAATATTAAAGTATGCAACTAAGAGACTCAGCAGTCTAGTATCATAGTGTATAACAAAGTTCAACTGATCAACCCCAACATAGTTCAAAATCAAGTTACTGAGTCATTCAGGGAAGTTGTACTTATTCCACCAATATTAATCATATGAATTATAGAAAATGGGAACTAAGTAACACTGTGTAAGAGAAGTGCTCAATCAAGCAAAGACTAATGCTACTAGGAGCTCGACTGAGAAAGGTATCAATATACTAAAATGCAAACTCCCAAAAAATCAGCACAAAAAGAAAATAAAATAAAATCGAGTAGCTCTGATATGAAAAACAAAGAAGAAGAAAATGAACATATAACAGAAATGGATACTGCCCATTAAGGAAATTCAAGGTCAGGGAATACTAGCCTAAGCAGAAACTATGAACAATCAGACACTTGACATTATGCCAAGAATTACTGACAAAGTTTATATATTCACAATGAAACTGAGTTAAGATATTGAAAGTAACACAAACTTTTCATATCTACTACAAATCAACTAACCTTTGTACCAAAAGGACCTTCAGGGAAGTCGATGTCAAGCAGCCTCCTTCCCTATATTTATGAAGAACATATCATAGTCAACATTACGTTTCTGCTTTGGAAATCAACATTGAACCACTCTTAGTAAAGACTATAGATATCGAAAAGAAAAAAAGACACTCATGAATCAAAACAAGAATGCCAAAAAAAAACAAAGGGCTTTCAATTATAGTCAGGATCTTAAGATTGCATTAGAAAACATAAAAAAAGCAAATCACCTCAAGCTCAGCTTCAAGCTCCTCTCTCTCATGTCCAGTAGCAATAGGCATAAAATCCTCCACATTCTTCTTTACAGCTACAACATAGATAAAAGCAGCTTAAACATGTTTATCTTCCTCCAATACTTAGCAAACAAATTATAATTACAGAGCCAGAGAGAATTGATTAAGTAACAAACGATTCAAACACAAGCATTTATTCAAATCGTTTTCACGCATAAACTATCTATCTCATTCTCTGTGGACCAATCCAGATTCAAATCTATCCAGAATCAGCAATCCAATCCACCAAATATATAAAACATCATCAAAGAAAGAAGAAAACTATAGGAAATAAAAAAAATTATACCTGATTCGGAGCTGAAATGACGAGGGAAAACAGACGAAGAAGCGGATATGGCAGCTTGATTGACCAATCGGGGAGGAGAAGCCGCAACTGTAGCTAGGGTTTTGAGATGAGAAGATACGATTCTTCTCCACATGATGATGATGATGATCGATGTTAAAAGCCGTTTGATGCCTAGTGTGTTCTCTCAGTCACTCCTCCCTCCTGAGTCCTGGGAGTGTGATTTACTTCGCACGTGTGATTATTTCGCACATGCGAATCGAGGCAAATTATTTCATTCGTGTAGTAATAATATTCACACGTAACGAGGAGCTTCTCTTTATTTGTGGGCTTAGCCATACAATTTGTGAGTATGGGCTTAATATTATTCACTCTTTTTCCTGTCCGCATTAATAAAAATTTATAAATAATGAACATAAAACTAACTACTTTGTCCGTAAGGATACTAGCTCGTCGCGACCGACCGTTACTATAAATTGCAGAAACCAAACGAGTCTTCCACGTTTAAAATAATACTAAAAAAAGATTCGTCTTGAGAAAAGTGCAGATCAAGACATTGCAGCAATTTGACGATTTAAAATAGCGTTCCACGACCACGCGTTTTAGACTAATCCATGGTCTCTCACAAGGTCACAATCCAGTGCATGCGTGTCCATCTAACATATCAATTCATACACTTCTACATTACTATTTAAATACCTCCTCGATTATATTGAGTTTTATATCACAAGTTCATCTTCTTTACCAGATCATTAAATCCAATTTATTTCAAAACCCTAAAATATATAATCTCATTCATCTTCTTCCTTTAAATCTCCAGATCTACACGTGTCTTTGTTTCTATCTGCATTTTCCTCTGATCAATGGCTTCGATTATGATCACCTGCTCCGCTCCTACCACGATCCGAGCATCTTCCGGATCTCTTAGAAACCCGGATCCGAATCGTAAGAAGTCTGCTTCTTGGTGGGCTCCTCTCTTCAGTTTATCATCCGATCCAGATTATCTCAACATCGAAACCTCTTCAGTGAATCCCGAATCGAATCCAGATAAAACCGATATCTCTGAATCGGGTCAGAAGTTTCGTCGCGGTTTTCTCACGGAGGAGAAAGCTAAACAGTTGAGAAGGAAAACCGCAGAAGCTTCCACGTTTCACGACGTTATGTATCATTCTGCGATTGCTTCTCGTCTTGCGTCTGATATTTCCGGTCGGGTCGAGGATTAAAACGGATTCGGGTCGCTGGACACGATTTAATTAATAATCTTTTTTTTTTCTTTCTTTATGTAATCGTGTATGATGCAGACTATCTTCTATCGGTGCTCCTTTTTTATTAGAACCGTTGGTTGGATTGTGTTATAAATTCTGGTTTTCAAAAACCGTTAGATCGTTAATTAGTTAATTATTATTTACCGTTGGATCTCCCACTTGTTGTTGAACTCTTGCTTTTTAAGCCTTTCAAACTCTTCAAATATGATGTTGATGTGTCGGCTTCAATTTCATGGGAAGGTTACTTATACGATTCGTAACTAATTACTTGCACATAAAAAAAATATTTGATTAATACTTTTTTAACACTATAGACAAAGTACTTCATAAATCAATACATTATATGCCCAATCCAATACCTCACAAATTCTTCTTTACTATTATGATGCAAACTCATCGTTTGTTCTTTATTTTTTTCACAATCGGAATTACAAGCTAAAAATACAATTTTTGTGACACATATGTAAAGCCGAAAATATAGGGGTCACTTATGTAACACATGAAACATATAGGAAGCAATTAAAAATACAAATTATTATTGTCTTCCTTTACCGATGTACAAAACAAATCCCTAACACAGGTCAGTGGTCACTACTGTTTCTAGTTTTATACAAATAAATCCTACTTTTTTGAGGAATCAGCGTTTCAGTGTAGCCTACGTATTTCTCTATTAAGTGTAGATCGATCGAAAGTTTGTAGATTTGCGATTTTTTCCCCCAATATATTTGTAGAAAATTACAGCAAAAAATTAGACCTTTTTAGATTTCCCAACTCGGAATCATCATCAAATCTCCTGGAATTGAAAACCCTTTTTTGTTTATCTAAATCTGAAAGGTTTCGATCAATTAGGGTTTATTCAGTGTTGTGTTGTTAGTTAAATTAGGGACTAATGGATAAGAAAAAAGTTAGCGTTCCACAAGTGTGTCATGGCCATTCAAGACCTGTTGTTGATTTGTTCTACAGTCCTATTACGCCTGATGGTTTCTTCCTCATCAGTGCCAGCAAAGGTAACTATACTTTTGATTTCTTATTGAAAATTTTCATCTTTTTCTTTTTTTTGTGTATTAGCTTTTGTGGCAACTATGATAGTCTTTTGAGTATTTGTGGTTATTTGTGACTTGATGGTTTAGATTCACACCCAATGCTTAGAAATGGAGAAACTGGAGATTGGATTGGTACATTTGAAGGACATAAAGGTGCAGTTTGGAGTTCTTGCCTTGATAACAATGCGTTACGTGCTGCTTCTGCATCAGCTGATTTTTCAGCGTATGTGTTTTGATTCATTATTATGTTGTTTTCTTAGATACAACATATTTATCTGTTTGGTTCATCAACATCTAATTTTTGTTTTTTGTTCAGCAAACTTTGGGATGCATTAACTGGAGATGTGCTACATTCTTTTGAGCACAAGCATATTGTTCGAGCATGCGCCTTCTCAGAGGTTTGTTCAAGTTAATTACTCTCTTCATCAAACTATTCTTGATTGGGTCAATAGTGGTTTTGGTTCTGTATAATCTTCTAGGATGTTAATGTGTAAAGTACTTGGTGTTAGTTAAGTGTATTTACGTTTTTTTTTTGCTATTATGCGATCTTGATTGGACATTTTTCTTTCGCTAGGATACAAAATCCTTGCTCACAGGAGGATTTGAGAAAATTCTTCGTGTTTTTGACATGAATCGGCCTGATGCACCTCCTACAGAAATCAATAAATCTCCTGGTTCTATCAGAACTCTAACATGGCTTCACAGTGATCAAACAATATTAAGTTCTTGCACTGATATTGGCGGTGTAAGGTATGAACTAAACAAAGACATATCATAAATACATTGTTTCATAAAACAAGGCATAGTTAATAATTTGATAGACCTTATGTTTCCTTTTCTTTGTCTTCTAACTATACTCTTATATAGGTTATGGGATGTGAGGAGTGGGAAAATTGTCCAGACATTGGAAACTAAGTCTCCTGTTACTAGTGCTGAAGTGAGTCAAGATGGACGATACATTACAACTGCTGATGGATCGACTGTTAAATTCTGGGATGCAAACCAGTAAGTTCTTGTTCTACATACCAGCAAGAAGATCTAATATATTCTTTTTTATTACCTTTAGTAACTTGCTCAAACGTTGGCCCTTTGTTTTCTTTTTTTTTCAAGTTTTGGACTAGTGAAGAGTTATGACATGCCTTGTAATATTGAATCTGCATCTTTGGAGCCTAAGTCTGGTGAAAAGTTTGTTGCTGGTGGAGAAGATATGTGGGTCCGAGTGTTTGATGTCTACACCGGCGAAGAGATTGGTGAGTGACTCTCAAAACATTTTATGCAGTCATATTCAAAACTTTAGTGTTTAAGAAGTGGCTTTGATTAGTATTCAATAAGATCCATAACCAAGATCAGACTGTCTTGTCGTAGCTTCTTCCTATTATGTCCCTTTGTGAAGAGTTTGATAGATCTTTGAAGCATAGTTTCTTCAAGATTCAAGCAAAAGCTTCTGATGTTTTGTTTTCTGACGGTCTCAATCTTTGTCTGAACTTAGGATGCAACAAGGGACATCATGGTCCAGTACATTGTGTGAGGTTTACTCCAACTGGTGAATCTTATGCTTCAGGATCTGAAGATGGAACCATCAGAATTTGGCAAACAACACCTGCAAATCTTGAAGAGAATGAATCAAACTCAAGGAGGGTGAAGCATAGTGTGGATGAAGTTACAAAGAAGATTGAAGGCTTTCACATTAACAAAGAAGGAAAAACCACAGAGAAACCATCTGATACTTAGCCAAATGAGCAATTAAAGCAAGTTGGTGTTACAATCTTAATTTATTCTTATTTCAGGGTTATGTTGCAATATGAAACAAAAATTGAGGACGAGTTTGTGATTTATGATAATTTGACCTTAAGTTGGGCTTGGGCTTTTTTTACTGTGGGAAATGTAATTTGGGATTCAGTAGAAGGGTAAATTCGTCAATGGATAAACCGACTCTCTCTCTAGTAAACATCAATCGACGAGCTTATCTCTCTTTTTATCTTCTTCCTCTTCTGCGATCTCCTTTCTCTATCTCTCTAGGCGAATTTACTGTGAGATTTGTTTGGGCGGGAAAATGTCTGGGAAAGGAGCTAAGGGTTTGATTATGGGGAAACCCAGTGGAAGCGAGAAGGATAAGGACAAGAAGAAACCAATCACCCGTTCTTCTCGAGCTGGTCTACAGGTATCTCTATTCTCCGAGCTTGTCACCTGTATATCCATTTCTATTTCTCGAGCTGGTTGATATGCATGAACGATTTATGTAGATCGCGTATTAAGTGGTGGATTAACGAGATTCTGATCTAGATTTCGATAGTAGCTATGAAACAGATACATTTAGATTCGAGATTTTGTATTTTGTTATTGGAGATTTTGTTTCAATGAACGTGTGTGGTTGATATTGACTCTGATCTATTTGAATTACGATTTTGTTGTTAATTCTGAGGTTTTTTTGCTATGTATGAATTGTTTCAAGCAATGATAATCATATTGAACCATGCTTTGTAATTCAATTGTTGTGGCTAATGGAATTGAATTGCTTTGTGCAGTTCCCAGTTGGTAGGGTGCATAGACTGTTGAAGTCAAGGTCCACTGCTCATGGAAGAGTTGGTGCAACTGCAGCTGTTTACACAGCAGCAATATTGGAGTATCTAACTGCAGAAGTTTTGGAGTTGGCTGGTAATGCTAGCAAGGATCTGAAGGTAAAACGTATCTCGCCAAGGCACTTGCAGCTTGCGATTCGTGGAGATGAAGAGCTTGATACTCTCATCAAAGGAACTATAGCTGGTGGTGGAGTTATCCCTCATATCCATAAGTCTCTCATCAACAAATCTGCGAAGGAATAGATTTCTTCTGTTGTTTTGCTTTTCTGTTTTTAAAGTGTTTCAAGAGTCTAATGTTTGATAAGAACGCTAGAGAACTCTTTTAGGATTGTTTGTTCGATCTGTGTACTTTGTGTTAGAGACTTGAGTCGTTGATTTATCTGTCTTTAAACATATGTATTCAGTGATATCTAAAAACCATTTCTGACTAAGCTTACTGGTTTGTTCGTATCATATGCAGTTTCATTGGTAAGGGTTTGTGTTTCCTCTAAACATAAATCATATATACATGATACATTAGAAACACATGCAGGCTTGTGTTTGATAATATTCACTTGGCCTAGTGCAGATATTGTGATCCCGAGGTAAAGCTAGGTGAAGTTTTGATCTTGTAAGAATGTAGTGATACCTGATTTGCTTTGGTGAATGAATCACGAAAAAATCGTATTCTTGTGTAGAGCTGTTGATATCTTGCAAGTGTTGTTTCATCATTCTTTGAAATGGTTTATCTTTGTGGTTTTAGGAGTTTGGTAGTTTAGGTATCAGTCTGCAAATGAAGGAACTGAGAGCGGAGACAAGTGTTGCAGGACACTCTTCGTGTGGCAGATGGCCGCATCCAGATATCACTACTAGTCTCTGTGCACACATGTACATAGATTTAGATTCAAGATAGTGCAAGTTATAAATGTTTTGTTGAGTGTGTGTTCTCACAGAATTGGTGAGTTTTGAAGCCAGAACTTGTGAAGATTTCAAAGGAACAAGTGCATCTTCAGCTCCGGCAACAACTAAAACCGAAAGATCTCCTATGGATTTTAACAGAGCTGATGCATTTTGAGGTGAAAGTATCATCTCATAAGATACCTTGCTTATCTCATTGAGTGCTTCATCCCAAGCTTCTAAACATAGAGGAGCCTAAAACGTATTTAAATACACAAGTAAAGGTAAGTCTCTCCAATCATGCATTACTTATCATGATAAAGTGAAACTAGTGATTACCTTGTACAACATTATGACATCAGTGGTTAGCTTGGTGGTGTCGCACCATGCACGCCGGTTCACTAATTGGGTTATTTCGGTTCTTAACAAAGGACGAACCAAATGCTTCTTCCTGAGTGAAGTATGAAGAAGTATTCTTGCAAATGCAGGAACTACTTCTCTTGATAAGCTAACATTTATCAAAACCAACCCTTTGATTGTAATCTGTAAAACAACATTAGTGTTATTAGCAGCAAATAACACACAAAGGCATAAGCTTGTGAAGGATCTGTTTCTTACATTGCATTTGTAGGTGGATGCTTGTAATCTTTCTGCAGCCTTGAGAGCAACCAAACCACCATCGTCGTGTCCAACAAGTACTACTGAAGACAACCCCATCTCGGAACAAAACGAAAGTAACAGATCAACCTGTGAATTGAACATGTCAAAAAGAGATGGTAAACATTTTCAACTGTTACATATTTGAAGAAACCTACCTGGCTTTCGAGGTTGTAAGGGTTAGCTAGATTTCTCTCTTCCCAATCTTTCTTGATAAGCCTAGTGGTCAATCCCCAACCAGGACGATCATATGCAACAACTCTGCAACCAAGCTGATGAGACAAATCTCTCATTACATGTCTCCATGAGAAAACTCCTCCTCCAAATCCATGAACAAGAACTATACCAACATTCTCATTTCTTTCCAGATCATTCATAGAGTCCATTTGATTCATATCATCCTTATTGAACAAGCTAATGGGTATAGTTTGGTAACTAGCTAACAGAGGATCATATAACGATGATCTATCAGGCTGAATCGTGTAGCTTCGATGCAAATGCTTGTCTAGTAGCCTCAGCCTTCTCGCATTCATTTCCACTACAGAACCGTTTACAGAAATAGACGGTGAAGTACACTGCTTGTAATGGACAGTTAAGCCATGAATCTTGATGAATAAACTGTCTTCATCTGCAAGAAGTCTTGGTTGGAGCAGCTCTTCTCTATCATAAGTTGTTCCCCTGAGAGAGTATTGTCTGAATTCACCAGCATAGTTTAAGATTTTGCTGTTTGATCGGGTGAGAGATTGACGATGAGCCTTCTTGTAACCCGAAAACCCAGACTTGGATGAGAGAACCACCTACAATACCATTAGAAAGAGTGAGCTCTAACTCTTAACCACAAACATCTCAAGCTAAAATAAGTGAGAACAAAGAGAATTATGATGTTTTCTTACAGCTTCTTGGTCAATTTTATGGTACATGAGCTTCCTTCTAGCTCCACAACTCGTTCGATAAGCTAACAAAACATGAGCTAAACCGAAAACCGCAGAAGATAGTAGCAAAACCGGCATTTCCCATGAGATCTTTAGGTCATAAACCTTAGGTTCATGATGAGAATTCACAGTGAAAACACAAGCTTTAACAAAAAGAATAAGAATTCCTCCAAAGGAAGATAACATCACTGCTTCAAGATAAAAACCATAAGCTAATCTTGTATCTTCACATAACCAATACAAACCTGTTTCATCATCATCATCAATGAATCAAATCCAATATCAAACTAATAACAGTTTTTGTATGTTGAGTAAGTGATCGTACGTACAGATAATGACGAAAGATCTAATGAAAGAGATGAGTGGTACATCAATGAGAGAACTCTTGAAACTATAAAGACGAAGATTATGTTCTGTAGTAGAATGACACGTGAGGCACGTGACAATAAGAAAAGGAACTAACACATCAGCCACCGTGATTAATACCGGCAACGACGAAGCTAATAAAGACACCGTCATTGCTGCTACAAAATACATTGTTCGTATACATCTCCGTGCTTTCTCCGCCACAATCCACGACTTCCACGCCGCCATTTTCTCAACCAAATCTAACGGTGGCTACAATAACAATGACGAGCATTCTCAGGTAATTTACAAATCTGTCTTTTTTTTTTGTCAAATTCAGACCATAATATTCAAATTCAGACAAAATGTTATATAACTTTTTAGAGAAATATATAATTTAACAGATAACAGAATGAGTTGTATAAGATAAAGTAATAAATGAGTGGGAAATATTTAAATAATTAAATGGACCATAAGACAGCAAAGACAAGAAATGATGATTATGTTGTAGGAGAAAGAGAAGCATGTGAATGTTGAGTTCACTCTAATATTTTTCCAGCCATTTTCTTCTGTCTTTGTTACCTTTAAAAATCATGACAGTTAATTACTTTCTTTTTTTCTACAAATGATGAAAATCAATTTGTTATTATATATACAAGAGAGACACCAAAAAAATTTAAAAAAAATATGGATGTTTTCATGTAATTAAGATGCAATAATTAAGAACTAATCTGGCAAATCAAATCAAGATATTGATTATGAGATAATTACGGGATCTTGATTGTTGATATATGAATATTTATTTATTTTTAAGTTGCACGCTAACCACTCTATTTGATCATGTTAAAAAGTGTATTTTGTAGTCCTGGTCATTCGGTTCGGTTTACCGAAAATCAAACCGAACTAAATCGCTTTCGGTTTGTTCAGTTTACCGAAAATCAAACCGAATTAGATCGGTTTCGGTTTGTTCGGTTTTAAGTGAGTAAACTGATCAGAACTTTTTTATTTTTAGTTCGGTTCGGTTCTGTTTGAATTAATATTCATTTTATTCGGTTAACTGAATAATAGTTAAAAATCATGTTTCGATTTATTCGGTTTGTTTGGTTTATTCGGTGTAAATTAAACCGAATAAAACGAACAAATCGAATTGAAAGGTGAATTTTCAGATTTATTCGATTTATTTGGGTTAATCGGAATGAATTCGGAAATATTTTTTTTACCCAAAACCGAATCGAAAAAACCGAAAACTGAACAAAAAAAATATTTTTTTGATTTTTCTTAAAAACTAATTTTTGAAAACCGAACAAATCGAAAAACCGAATAAACCGAATGTCAAGGACTAGTCTATTGTTAAAACATATAATATAATAATAAGTCCAATAATTAATAATTATGTTCCCTTGCATGTTACTACAGAAACATAAGAATAGAATAAAACGGTACACCGATTTATGTACGTTTCAATTGACACATGTCAATAATATACATACGATGTATATATTATTTATCTTATATGGTTTTCATATATATTAAATTAGTCATATCTCCTTAATTGTCTTTTACGTATATATCATACTTGTATCAAATTAATTTAATTTTCTATCAATCAAATCATCCTGATTTGTTTTCCTTTGTCCTCCTCTGCAGCTTCTCAATGTTCATAACAAAACTTAAATTTTCAATTATTGATGCAAATTAATCAAACTATAATGTACATTAGTGTATGGAATGTGTATTTGGTCATAATTATGAATATATTCGTTTCGGCTGATGGAAGATACGTATTTATAAATGGGCCGAGAGTTTAACTGCATATAGAAAGGCCCAATGGGTTTTAAACATACCCACTGGGCCTGGGGTAGGTAGGCAAAGGAGCGAACCGAACTGGGGTAGGTGAAGATTCTGAAAAAGTTAGTTATCCGATATAAACCAGATTGGGACGGGTCGGACGTAACACCAACTCTACTGGCCCACACCTCACCAAATCGGGCCCATTGCGGTTGGTGAAGTGATAAAATAATAATCATTTATATATTTCATTTATTTTCTATTATTCAATTTTATACATATTATGGATAAAGATCATGATTCATGACACTGCGAAGTCCAACAAATATTTGTATATTTATTTAAATAAAAAAATACTAACCAACATTCATAAAAAATTACATAGAATAAAATGTATTTTGCATTTTTTGTATTTACATTAATTAATTCTTCTTATAATATTTTGAGGCATAATATAAGAAGAAATAATTAATGTAAATACAAAAAATGGAAAATATAATTTATTCTATTTTCTGTGATATTTTTTACTAAATAAAGCAAAAAAACTGATAAAAATTTTGACAAATAAAAAAGAAACTAATTGTACATATTTTAATCTATTTTAACAATAATCAAAACACTTGGATTATTTTGATTTTGTAAACAACTAATTTTCATAACAACATCTATATGTTTTATAATACTTTATTTTTATGGCTACTAAAGTAACTTTTTCTTTAATAATATTTTTCAAGCTATAATATTTATCCATTTTTAAATAGAATTCTCTTTATAAAATTATTAACTTTTAAAAAATATATAAATAACCTTTTCTCTAGTTAATTGCGTATCTATAACGTACAAACTCTTCATCTGTTCTCTTCCACCAACCCAATCCAACCAAAACGATGCCGTCTGAGTACGAAACCTCCGCAAATTCAGCTCCGGCAACACCTCCACCGTATTTCTGGGGAGACATGCCGGAAGAAGAGTATTACACTTCACAAGGAGTTCGTAACAGCAAATCATACTTCGAAACACCAAACGGGAAGCTCTTCACTCAGAGCTTTTTACCATTAGATGGTGAAATCAAAGGAACTGTGTATATGTCTCATGGCTATGGATCCGATACGAGTTGGATGTTTCAGAAGATCTGTATTAGCTTCTCTACTTGGGGCTACGCTGTTTTCGCCGCCGATCTTCTTGGTCATGG
>KE157669.1:0-11822 GCA_000411055.1 Leavenworthia alabamica
TGTGAAATTTTAGTTTTTATAAAAAATATAAAAATATTATAATATATAGTAAATATATCAACATTTATAAAATTTAAACTAATACATAAAATAAAACTAATTAAATGTTAATTTGATTTTTTTTTTTAATTTTGGATGAATCATCTCCATCCAAATGGTTTAATTTGGATCATCCAAATGGTTTCTAAAATTTAAACTAAATTTTAAAGTTCATTCAAATGATCCATCTAAATGAATCATTTGGATGAACAATTTTTGTCATTAAACAAACATCAATTCTCATCTCCACCCAAATGAACCATTTAGATTGAGAAACAAACAGCCCCTAAGTTAACAAATCCCTTACCACTTGAACTCTTATAGTACTGAAATAAGCATAATATCATTAATATCAACCTGTAAACATTATTTGTCGACACTGTGTTAATACCACTAACTGTGACATCAATATACCTTTGAGCAAGACTTAATCCAAAATTACCATTTAATCCGATTTTACCTTGTACCCTGAAGTAGAACCAAACCGAAAGATGTTTAGGATCTATATTATGTATCCTATTTTTTAAACCAAACATTAAGATAGAATAGAAATATAATAAGATAAAACCACTAAAGCCACAAGAACCAGAAAACATAACTTTAAAAATAGTAAACCTTGACTTAAATAACCACCAAAGATAGTAGTCATTACTGCTAAAGATCATCGACTTTATTAAAAACAAAAGAAAACCAGAAAACAGACTCTTATTCAAAAACCAACTCATCAACTATTCTTTTTGTGGTGACTTGTCCTCCCCATCTTTTTCCTCATCTGGATTCCATGTGTCCGCCCCCTGTTTGTTGGTTGTATTTTTCCTATGAGATGCTAAGACCTGAACATTCCATTTCTTTGATGAAGCTCCACGAAGTACCAGATTGTTTCTCACCCCTTTCTTTTTGATAACTCCCTTCTCCTTGTTCATCTTCTTTCCTATCTCCCCATCACCAGCACACTCAACCAGAATCATATCTGATTCCTCTTCAATTGTCGCCAGATCCCTGTCTTTCTGATCTCTTTCTGAATCTTCTTCCTTTGCTTGTATCTCTCCTTCTTCTAGTTTTCTTGCCTCCACCTCATTAATCATCTGGTCTAAGTCATCTTTCTCCTCTAACTCCATCAAAACTTGTTCTGAAAGAGTGTCTGGAGCATTTTCAAAACCATTAGCATCAACTTCTGCCCCTGATCCAAAGAGCTTCTTACAAGCCTTTTTTGCCAACTGTTGCTGCTTATCATCAACCTCCTCATTACACATGAGCTGACTCAAACCTTTAGCATCTTCCTTCTCTGTTATGTGGATCAACTCTGTCTCTGTCTCTTCATGTCTAGACCCACTATGACTCCATACATAACTTACTTGCCTATACCCATAATTAGCCCCTTGTAGTGGTCTTTTACCATACCTAGAATATGTTTCTGTTGGATATCTATGCTGGTTTCCATTGTACCCTCTATTGTTTAGTTGACCCCTATAGTGTCCATGTGGCTCTCTTAACGGACCTCTTACTACTGGCCTAAACTCTTCTGCCTCTCGAACTACCTCCTTACCCTTTGAATTACCCTCATGAGCACCATAAGTTATTGCCCCCTTATAACTCAAAGCTTCATTTCCACCTCTTAAACCCTCATTTTTTGAACCTCTGTTAAACCCCAATCGAAGGTGCACCTTGCCTCATCATGACAAAGGCTGTAGCATATCCGACAAAATCTAGCCAACTTATCATATCCTAATTTCACCGGAACTTCCACTATTGTATCATCTCCTGTGACAAACTCAACCAACATATCAAAACACAGTGGTTTAAAACCATCCACTGTTACCTTAACCTTACCACCGTTTACATCAACCTCTAATAACTTCCATATAGCCATTCCTATTTTTTGAAAAGATTCAGCCGCCCAAAAATGAAGTGGAACCCCCATTACCCTAATCCAAAAATTAATTTTCGAGGGGTAGTTAGGCTCCACACAGGAGTCAAACGAGCAATAGCCAACATCCAAAATCAAAATGGAAAGGTTCCATGCTCAAGACATTAACGAGATCCTTCTCCTCGTCAAAGTCAAATTGAAACCTCCCAAGACCTAAATCAGCCCCAACCACTCTATCTTCTACCTTCCAAATTTTTGGAAGCATAGTGAGTAGTGAGTTGATATCCTGAGCCAAGGGATTCATACGACGACCAATAATCGTCTTTGAATACCCTTTGATAAGGGCCGTATTATCAAATTTAGGTACTTGAACTCTCAACCTCACTGGACCCATTGGTCTTTTTTCCTCGGCTTTAGAACCCAATAAACCAGACTGTGTCATCTTTAGACTTTTTAAAAAAACCCCGAAATTTAGAAGAATGAATTGTAAGTAAGAAGAACTTGATAGATGATGACTTGTAATGAATCCTAAAACCACCCCTTTTATAGTTGAAAAAGTAGGACAGTTTTGATAATTTATTTAATGAGTGATGATATTCTGAATTATAATTATCAGAATCAATGATCATCAATTTAAAATAGAATCCTATCATTAACCAAATTAAGTAAACTTTATGTTTGTAAGATATTTTATTTCCCCTAATACCTTTAGACCATCTTATTATCATTATTAGTATATATTGACAAATTAAGTTTTTCCTTAGCGATCTCTTAAAATTAATGAGATTAAAACATAATCTCCCTAGATTAAACCTTTTCCATAGACACCAAATATACTCCCAATCAATTATAATGTATTTTACACATGTCCTTAATCCCACCACATTAAGTAATAGAATCAGACAATAAAGATCAAATAACCACTTCCCTTTTTTCCCCAATCTCTTACTATCATATCCGATTCCCTTATAATCCCTAACTATAATTGCTACTAATATGAAACATTCTTCCATTTTAATCTCCATGCGATTATTTAAACATAAAACCCTCATTGATTTAAGAAACATACCGTTTATCATATGTGTCTGTGTAATTTATGTTGTCTTCTTTGCCCCATGAGTATAACAAATCTCCTCAATTACCAGTGATGTTATCCACCAAACCATAACAGAGTATATCAACCACATTAATTCATTAATAAACCAAATGAATATCCATCTTAAACAAAAAAGTTTTGTTCCGTACCTTAGAAACAGAACAATCTCTCGTGTCATAGAGCTCATAGGTTGCCCTCTATAGAACCCTGTTTCTCTTTTTGTCAAATTCCAAAACCCGCTGTAACCTTTGATTATCCCTAAACTAACACCTGATGTAATCTGTAGAGCAGGACCTCTTGTATAGATTTCTATAAATGCATAATCGAAGACAATAAAATGTCAATCCCTATAAGTATGAATCGCTAACAAAATTGAAATCAAGATTGATACCGGATCTACTTCCTTTGTCACAAAATTGAAACCAAGATTGAAACCGAATCTGCCTCCGCAAAACCCACAAAGACGAATCGAGCACTTCTGTATGTTCTAACCTTATCGATCTATGTTTTCCATGTTGAAACTTCCACCGAAAAACACCCGAAACCCCTTGGATCTCCATCACCGACCTTCTAAACCCTAGATTTAAGAATCGCTCTTCGGTTCGCCACGAGAGAGAAAAATAAATATCTATTTTACAAATGGTTTAATTCTAAATTTGTATTACACAAAATTTAAGAAGGATATTTTGTAATCGCGAAGTTATATCTATCAGCATTTATGAAATTATTTATCTTTACAATTCTTTCTATAAATATTTGAGATAAATATAACGACTTTTACTGAGATCTCAATTGAACGGTGTAGATTACTATAAACCAGAACACACTGTTAGAGCCGTACGATGGAACATCTTTAAGTGTTAAACCCTAAGGATGAAAAACCTCTCAATCTTCTAGCAACTGCTCTGTGACTCTGTCAATGGCTCGCTTTGTCAGATGTCTAAGAAGATCAGTTTTCTCTAGTTCCTCTCCTTCAATTGCGTACCGGAACCCCAAAATTGGTTTACCCTCGAATCAAAATCCTAAATTTTTAATCAACCGCAGATGTCTGAGCTCAGAAATGCAGAAATCAGCATTCGAGGGCAACATTTTGCGATTGATCCGTAATGAGATTGAGTATGAACTCGATCACTCACCTCCTCTTCAGGTATGCTATGAATCTTTATGACCTAATAGATTAACTGTTTGTTTTGGCTATGGGAATCATATAAATGGTTTACACGATCTATTTGATAATTTGCTTTTACAAATTCGTAGCTTCCTATAAGTTTTGGTCCATTCACTGTGGATGAACGACCTGGAGAGCAGTGGATTAGCTTGAAAAGTCAATTTGGGGATAAAGAAGACATCAAAATTGAAGCTACCATGTTTGATAGATCAGTTCCTTCGTCAAAATCAACCAGCACTGAACCTGAATATCTTCTTCACATCACTTTCATTGTTAACATCTCTAAGGCTAGTGATAGTGAAGCTTTAGAGATCATCTGTTCTGCTTGGCCAGATACCATAGAGATATCTAAGCTCTGCATTCGTAAAGGCATCAAGACTTCTTCACCATCTTCTTATGATGGACCAGAGTTTGAGTACGGTGACTTGACCTCTTTTGTTTTAAACTTAGATATAATAAGACTTATTCTTGTGTGTTTGGTTATTTCAGGGAATTAGATGATGAGCTTCAAGATGCTCTTTATCAGTTTTTAGAAGAAAGAGGTATAAGCGACGAGCTTGCTGTTTTCTTGCATCAATATATGAAGAACAAAGCTAAAGATGAGTACATTAGATGGATGCAGAGTGTTAAATCTTATGTTGAGCAAAAATAGATTTCACCATGCCTAGGTTTTGTTTCAAAGAATGCAGTGTGGATGTGATTATGACTCTCTTCTATTTGCATATGCTTAAAAAAGTAAACTCATTTGCCAAAAAAATTGATTGTTGGAATCTTAGCTTGTAGATTATGTAAAAGCTACTCTAGATGCATAACTCTAAGCATTGAATACTCACATAATTTGAGCAATACAAGTCTTTGCTAGGTTTCTTACAAGCAATGGAGATTGAAAATGCCTTGTGATGATGACATGTTGGGTAAATTGTTTCCTCTTAGGAACTTGCTATCTAACTCTTTTGTCTGCATTGGTGACTTCCAAATCAATTCTAGTCTTCCTTGACAGAGTAGCAACTCCACTCATCTTAATAACTTTTTTTACATTATAGTTTTTAATTACGTAGTGTGGTTTTACTGTGAAACACCAGAAGTGAAAAGGGACAATCCAACTGAGTCCATATCATTTTATTTTTCTTTTTGTCAACGAGTCATTGAAATTATGAAAGAGATTGATTCTATATATCTCAATTATGGATTATATATCGAATGATGACTACTATAATTAGCTTTCTTCAATTTGGCTGTATGAAATATAGTAAAGGTTGATTTTAAATTAAGTTTTTGATAGGTTTATTACTGTTTTGGGTTATGTATATGAAATGTATACATATTTGTTCCTTTCTTTTCATTTTTTTTTTGTTGGACCATTTTGTTATTCGTCTAGTTTGAAATGTATAATCAGATCCCATTATATTATGATTTTTTTATTTAAAGAATCATACATAAAAAGGCCATTTAACATCAAAAGCTTTCGTGTAAGCTAAAACGAAAATGTCATTATCGGAAAAAAAAATGGATATTTTTCCACCGTGAAATATGATTTTGGGATCTTCATAAAAATCTTAGTTGATGTGACATACTACTTATTAGGATAATGCGAGGTAATTATGGTGCTTAACAACATGATTTCCGCATCGTTAACATCTTGATTTGTGGAAAATATTACTTGTTTAATTGCAATGATTAACATTATATTAATCATAATTATAACTTTAATGTAAACATCAACTTGATACGGTCCCACCCAAAGCAAAGCAAATTTCACAGAATCGTTTTGGTTATAATTCACTAAATCCAAGATAATAGTTCATTTTCACTAATATCATTACGAAAACGATCAATCATGAAATGTGAAGTAATTATTACATAAATATATACAATAATGCAGATAGATTTATTGTGAGTGCTAATCGATTGAATCTAATAATAGTATATTTTATTTTATATATCTGTTAACAAATTTGTGTAATAATAAAAAGCGACGTGACAAAATATTAGATTAGAGAGGACCATCAAAATTGAACTTTAAAGAGTCACATGGAGATGAAAAGAACAACCTCTGACGAAGAACACTTCACTTGTAGATTAATGTCTGTTTCTTTTAACTACATGTAGGACCTCTCCTCACTTCGATAATCACATTCTATCCACTCCATTATTTTTCCTTAAGAAACCTAAATCTATTCATGCTCGTTTAATTTTGTCATTTTATACTGTATAAAATCGTTCATTGAACTACATATTATTATTTTTGTTACAAAAGAATATAGATGGTTTATTTATAAAGAAATATATTGAAATTGATTGATTAAAGTCAGTTCACGCCTAATAAATGGATGACAATGTAGTGGGCAATAATGCTCATAACGTAGGACATATTTTGTTTCTTTTTAAGTTTTTATTACATAGTGTCAGTATATACATATATATATATATATATATATATATATTATTTTGTTTCTTTTTAAGTTTTATGACATAGTGTCAATATATACATATATATCCCACAATAATTTGTGATTCCATTGGTTTTAGATATATGTATTCATATATTATATTTAGGGATAATTTCACTTGACTTTTAAGTTTTAATAGATGACATTAATTTCTGTGAAATATGTGATATTATTTATGTTTGGTACATGCGATATCTATATTCTTGATTATGATAATTACACCAAACACATATTGATATTTTTTTCAAATTGAATTTGATTAATGAAACTCTAACAAAAAGAGGGTAACGATTATAAGAAATACTAAAAGTGAAGATATCAATTAAGAGCTCAAAGCTTAAGAGTCAAGTCAATCTTAAACTGATTATGATCTTCTTGATTGCTCTTGAAATGCCCAAAGTTCTCCAACTCAGCAGCAACAATGTTATTTTTATTACTACCGGCGACTTCGAGGTGCAAATATTCCGGCAACATCTTTCCGATGGTTGGTTGTTGGTGAATGCTCTGTTTGAAAACATGACTTAAACTCACTTTTTGTCTTCCTGAAAATAACTTATTCACCGTTGAATGAGTTTGAATCCCTAACGTTGACCTGTTATTTGCCGAGCCATGTAACGGTAATGATGCCATGCTTGTGAATCTGCTGACTGAACCGTGTCCAAACGCAAACGCTGATGAAGGAGAGGAGGAAGAAAGACTCATCTTGTAGTACTGTCGGCGTTTGGCTAAAGTGCGTTCGCGTTTATGTGCGTTTTGGTGGCCACCTAGTGCTTGTGAGCTATAGAACTTTCTTTGACAATAATTGCATGAGAACACCCTCGGATCTTCCAAATGCTCTTGATGATGAGAAGTTGACGATGATGCGTTGGTCTTGAAAGAATCGATGAGATTGAGTTCTGATGAGGTCGAGCCACGTGGCAACAGGGTCAAACCCAACTCAAGATCTTGATGATCTTGTTTCTTGGTTTTAAACATTTCTTGATCTTCTTTCATAGACGGAGCCATGAAGATTCTTTGTATATGAATCCCAGAGAGAATATATATAAAGAGAAGGAAAGTGAAAAATGGATATAGATGTGAAGTGACGTGGTCGTGAGAAGTGAAGTGTGAGTTCTATTTATGGAATTGGACTGACATGTGAATATGTGACGCTTTTTATAAAATTAAATGATGTTTTAAAGAAAAAAGGAGACTTTTGATGTGTGCAATCTGACCTAGAGCTACAGAACCCACACATGTCATTGTATAGTATATAGTGGACACTTGAGAAAAAGAAAACTAATGTCATAATTATATGAATTATTGATTTATCTGGGAACACATATAATGAGTGTTCATTATTTCATGTTATGTTAATGTAATAAATGATATAAGTAGTTCTATCTTTCATCAAATGAGTTTGTCACCTCGTTTTTCATTGTTATAATAATTATATTATCCCTTTTCATCATAATTATAAACGTTTTTGTTTTTCAGGATTACAAAATATACGTATAGTTGTTTTGTTAAGGGTTTAGGTGAGACGTTTGAGTCAAAACCCTAAATGAAGAAGCTGTCATTATTTGTTTAATTGTTTGGTATTGGACAAGGATTATGAAGCCAATCAAATCTCCCCGACAATCATTTTCGTTTTAATTTTTAATCAATTCTGGGTTGGATGTCCAAAACTGAAAACTATACACATCCATCTCACAGAAAAATGTCATTAATCATTGTTTATGATTATATATTTATTCTTATTAACTTATACAAAATTATACACCATTAATATAAGTCAACTTAACTGTTAAATCAGTTAAATACAATAACAACGATCTTATTATAAGACAATGAAATTATGAAATGGTCATATATACATGTTCAATTTTCAACACATCCTAACGTGATCTTATTATTACTATCAACGTATGAATCGCCAGGATCTATTGTTATTGATTTCTTTTAAATTAATATCATCTGCTTGAGAAAAGCCAACTGTCCAGCTTTAGTTCAAAAGTATATATATTTGCTTTAATAGTAGTGACTTATGAGGTGATGCATTTTGTATTCTATCTTGCTTTGTCTAATCAATTTTGGACAATATATCTCGTCCTAGATTACATTGTCGGCCCAACCTACACACGAGAAATATAAGGACCACCTTCTACTTCTTTATTAACAAAGTGAAAAGAAAGAGATAAGAACTTCCATGAATAGTAGATGTCTAAAGTTACACGTAGGTCCGATCCTGGGCTAATTAATACCCAATAAATATGTGCTTTACACATCTAAAATATATTCATAATTTATCGACAAAATTAGTTTGTTGAAGTTTCATAAACAGAGAAATATGAAACTGAAAATAAAATAGTTTATTGAACTTTATTTAAATGCAAAAAAATAAAATAAAAGAAATTTGATTTGTTACCAAAAACACAATGATCTATTTAATTTCATAAAATGATCGAAGAAAGGATTGCACAAAGTGGCAACCCTAAAAATACATCAAAGAGTTTTTATATGAAACATATTTATATGAAACCAAAACCCTAAACATATGGGCTGTAACTTGGGCTTGGGTTGAGACTCTCTAATACTCCCCGCAAATTTAACATCGGTGTGAAAAACAACGTTGATAAGTTTGAATCCACGTGATAGAATCAACATCGATCTTTATCAAATATTAGGCCAAAAGACTGTGCTTCACATTTTCCAAGCATAAGTGGAACAACTTGGAAGAAAGAGTAGAGAGATCAAAGCAAGATAATTTGAAGTAGTCAAAGCTTCACTTCCTCGTAAAATCAGTCATAGTGTGAGATCTATTCAGGTCTAAGTTTGTAGCCTATTTATCTCACATAGAGTCCGGATTTTATCTCGTTCTACTCCCCTAAGTTGTCCCATAATAAAGATGAATCCTTTTCCACATCTAATGACTCACTAGTAACTCTCAACTTCTTATCAAATCAGCCAAAACACTAACATCCTTAGAAACCAACATAAATTTGATATCTTTACTACATTCTAATCAAACACATGCCTATTTAAAATAGTCTTTGATAAAACATTTCATGGCCAAATCTGATAACCTAAACCTCTCTATTCTCAAAACAACTAGTTGAATTAGAACATACCAGTAAGCCTATGCTTAAAATTTTCTACTTGAATGAGATTAGAGATTTGGTGTCCTTTTCCTTTTTTTTTTAGAGGACAAACTCATATCTTCACTCTTTCAAATTTCCAAACTGATATCAAAGCAGGAGCAGCTCTTGTTCTGTTTTTGTGTCTTGATCTTCAGATTTCATCTATATTCTTCAGCATATTTATATGAAACAAATGAGAGAAAAAAATAGTTCTTAGAGGAATTTTATCAAACACTTGGTGTTCATATAATCTGATTCTCACAGAATGTGGTGGTGAACTTTAGATTTTCTAGACGTGGTCCTTCATCGAGCTTCTCAAAGATAAGATAGCTTCTGGAGATGTTCACAGCTCATATGATTTCACTCTTGGTCTTTGCTCGCTTGAATCGCATAGGTTGGTGCATTGGAAGCAAAACAGAACAAATTTGACATGTTTGGCAAATACAAGCATTGATGTCTAAGATTAATCCCAAATCGACTAAGCTCTGCTACCATGTTGAAGTTTCAGAAATAGAGAAATATGAAACTGAAAATAAAATAGCTCATTGAGCTTTATTCAAATGCAAGAAAATAAAGTAAAAGAAATTTGATTTGTCACCAAGAACACAATGATCTATTTAATTTCATAAAATGATTGAAGAAAGGATTGCACAAAGTGGCAACTCTAAACATACATCAAAGAGTTTTTATATGAAGCATATTTATATGAAACCAAAACCCTAAACATATGGGCTGTAACTTGGACTTGGGTTGAGACTCTCTAATACTCCCCCGCAAACTTAGCATCAGTGTGAAAAACAACGTTGATAAGTTTGAATCCACGTGATAGAACCAACATCGATCTTTATCAAATATTAGGCCAAAAAATTGTGCTTCACATTTTCCAAGCATAAGTGCAACATCTTGGAAGAAAGAGTAGAGAGATCAAAGCAAGATAATTTGAAGTAGTCAAACCTTCACTTCCTCATAAAATCAGTCATAGTGTGAGATCTATTCAGGTCTATCTTTGTAGCCTATTTATCTCACGAAGAGTCCGAATTTTATCTCGTTCAACTCCCCTAAGCTATCCCATAATAAAGATGAATCCTCTTCCACATCTAATGACTCACTAGTAACTCTCAACTTCTTATCAAATCAGCCAAAACACTAACATCCTTAGAAACCAACATAAATTTGATTTATTTACTACAGTCTAATCAAACACATGCCTATTTCAAATAGTCTTTGATAAAATATTTCATGGACAAATCTGATAACCTAAACCTCTCTATTCTCAAAACAACTAGTTGAATCAGAACATACCAGTAAGCCTATGCTTAAAATTTTCTACCTAAATGGGATTAGAGATTTGGTGTCCTTTTCCTTTTCTTTTTAGAGGACAAACCCATATCTTCACTCTTTCAAATTTCCAAACTGATATCAAAGCAGGAGCAACTCTTGTTCTGTTTTTGTGTCTTGATCTTCAGATTTCATCTATATTCTTCAGCATATTTATATGGAACGAATGAGAGAGAAAAATAGTTCTTAGAGGAGTTTTATCAAACACTTGGTGTTCATATAATCTGATTCTCACAGAATGTGGTGGCGAACTTTAGATTTTCTAGACGTGGTCCTTCATCGAGCTTTTCAAAGATAAGATAGCTTCTGGAGATGTTCACATCTCATATGATTTCACTCTTGGTCTTTGCTCGCTTGAATCGCATAGGTTGGTGCATTGGAAGCAAAACAGAACAAATTTGACATGTTTGGCAAATACAAGCATTGATGTCTCAGATTAATCCCAAATCGACTGTAGCTCTGCTACCATATTGAAGTTTTAGAAACAGAGAAATATGAAACTGAAAATAAAATAGCTCATTGAGCTTTATTCAAATGCAAAAAATAAAGTAAAAGAAATTTGATTTGTCACCAAGAACACAATGATCTATTTAATTTCATAAGATGATTGAAGAAAGAATTGCATAAAGTGGCAACCCTAAAGATACATCAAAGAGTTTTTATATGAAGCATATTTATATGAAACCAAAACCCTAAACATATGGGCTGTAACTTGGACTTGGGTTGAGACTCTCTAATACTCCCC
>KE157669.1:25230-36390 GCA_000411055.1 Leavenworthia alabamica
AATAAAGATGTAAACTTTAACTCAAAGATACAAACTTTATTGATAAAGCTTCAGCCTTTCTAGACTAGTAAGGCTCTGATACCATTTGTTGTGTTTAGATTGAAAGTTTACCTTTAGTTTGATGTTTGCTTTGCTAATGCTTTGTATGTTTTGTTTGTTTTGCAGGTTACTTGACACACAAGATTTAACGAGTTCCCATAGTCAGTGTGACTATGGTACATCTCGGATGAGCATACAGCTCCATTTGGATCCACTACACAATGTCAAGAGATTACAAACCGGTTTCACACTCACCAACCCAGATCTCACCAAGAGCAATAAAGCAATAACACTCACCAAAAGCTAAGTTTTCTCTCACTCTCTATTCTCTCTGTGTTGTGTAAAAATGTCCACTCTTTTCATGTACTCTTCATTGCTTCTTATGTACCTCTTCAAGTGATTCTTCTGTTTCTGAAAATTAACCAAGTTGTTTGTCCACTTGCACAGATCATAGACCAACAAACACTCTGAAATCAGAAACTGTACTTTGAGCAATTAAAACCGTTGCAGCATCCTTCTTGGACCAATTATCTCTTCATAATGTTTTTGGCCCATAGAAATGTTACAAGCCCAATTTACCTTTGTCCAGTCCAAAATCGTGATCCAATAGTATAGTATACTATATACTTTATGCTGATTGAAATCATAATGTAATCGATCGATCCTAATTATTTCAAAATGGATTATTGTCCACGTTTATAGTTTATCAGAAAAAAACAGAGACTATTTTCTAAGTTGATTAAGTCGGACAAAACAAAAGAAAAGCTATTTACAACTCATCAAGCGTTTGAAATTGGTCCAAAGATTGCAATTGAACCACACAATTAAAGCAAGCGTCATAGTAGTCGTGTCAACCAAAGAAATAAAGACTGTAGATACCAATCATGCCATAAATAATTATGTTTCGATTGGTGGATTTCGAACATTAATAATGATATTTTTTGTTTTGATTACAATAAACAAAAACTTCAACGATCAAATATTACTAATGCAAAAAAAAAAAGATTTCGTATATACATTGCCCAAATGTGTATAAGGTAATAATATGATAAAGTGTTAATTGAAATTTCAAGCTAAATCATTTCATTTTACTAAACCATCACCACATTCATTGAATCACCTATGAAGAAGAACCAATGGCCCGCCCCGTTTCTTAGTAGTTTGTATCACCGCAACTTTGTCTACAATAGAGTTTTAGTCTTCAATCTATAGCGTTCGACTCTATATAATGTCCGGATACGGATTGGTTAAGTATTGGTAATTATTGTTTTTAAATTTTGTATTGCACTGCTACTAATTAACCTAGAAGATCGAAACAATAACTGGAGTTTATTGGTTATAAGATTTTTAAAATTTTAAATTTTTTTAAAATTTAAATTTTTAAAGAATTTAGTGTTATTAAACTGAAAATTATTAAAATTATGTTTTATTGGTTCGAGAGTTTTAAAAATTTATTTATAACCATTTAAAATCATGAGTTATTGGTTAAAGATTTTTAAAAGTCAACTAAAATTATGTGTTATTCAATTAAAATGATTTTAATATATTTTATTTAAGTTTAGAGTTATTAGTTCAATGCTTTTTTTTGTTTTTGTTTTTATAAAGATTTTTAAATAATCTTTTAAAATCTTACCTATATAACTGATATTTTAAAAAATTTTTTGAGACTTTACGAAGAAAACTAAAAATTTATTAAACTCTAAAATATATATAATCATTATGATTCAATAATAACTTTTTTTGAGTAAACCCCTTAGAAACGGTAAAGAAGATATGTTATAGTATCTAGTGGATCAATTGAAGCCCCATTAATTCACATATTGAAAAGGCTCAATATCGTTCGTAAAAGCTGATGCTTCACTATTCAATCGTAAATGATGACCGATAGCGTCAAAGCCCATTAGAAAAGTCAAGCCACTTGCTTTGGATTATCAAAAAGCTCTCTTTTATTTCTGTCTTTCTTTTGGGTTTAGAGAGACCCAGAAACACGATGAAATTGGCGTCGAGCTTGGTTCCTCATCAATGGCGTCTCTTAACATCACAACAGCATGGTTTCATTTTTAACATAGGTACTTTAATCTCTTTGATTTTTTAACCCAAGCTTTCATTTTCTCCTCCATCGTCTTATCTCTCTTCTCTCCCTTTCACTCACTCTACTTCTTCTTCTTCAGTCTCCACCACAAAGTCTCCCACGTTCTGGTCTCCAACCTTGCGTCAAAGTAGGAATCTTCAGACAGCTGTTTCTCCAGTCATCAGTTCAAGCTACTTGCCCACTTCCTACATTACTCAGAAGCAGATTGAAACCCCTACCTCCCCTGTATATTCCCTTTTGAATTACTCTTTGAATACAAGTTTTGATCTTTTAGGTTCCAGTTCGTGAGAAATGTTTTGATTAACTTACAAAACGTATTCGGATTTGGTCTGTAGGAAAAAACAACACCACCAACGCAGGAAGGTTTGGGTGCTTTTCAAAAACTTCCAATGGTGATGCCATCAACTGATTTATATTGTTCTGCACTCAGAAAGTCTAAAAGAGTCCAACCAACTAAAGGTAATCATCTTATTGTTTTTTATTCACTCCTTCCTTGGAACTACTTTAAAAGACATAGTCTTTGTCCATTTTTGGTCTCAGGGATTGCTAATATTGCTAAGCGAGAAAGAAATAGAGGAGCTAAACAGCTTGATGCACTTATGAAAGTAAGTTTCATTCCATCCTTTGATCTGTGTTTCTAATTATTTTTGTGCTATCAATTCAGAAATTTATATTTTGTTTAGGAACTAGCTCTACCTTTAAAAGGATACATGGAAAGTTTTCCGAGGAAGAGACTCTTGCATCCATATGAAAGGTCTCTTATTGAATTGACACTTGGTGATGGAAAGTATGAGGAGGTATCTATTTTGCATCCCTCTTAAGTAATTCAGCATATTAGCCCACAACTAATTTTAGCATAGGCTTTATAATATAAGTTTTTTAGGTCTTAGGAAAAGTTGATGTTCTGAGGAAGAAGGTGTTATCTGTTGGAAAGGAACATGCTTCTCTCTGTGCCAAGGTCAGTGTTCTCTATTCTGTCAAAATATATTGTATTTTTCATGTTAGTTAATGAGTTTACTGCAACACTTAAAGCCTTTACAAGCTTCTTAACTATCCCACTGTTCTATTTTATTCTATCTTATCTCAGTTAAGGATAAGTAACAAAAGATCTTTTGCTTTTTGCAGGCATTGTCAAAGCGAGAAGCTGAGGAACGCTTGAATGAAGGTGTGGAGAAGCTTGAATTGGTTTTCCAGCAGGAAGGAAGAGCTGTTGATGATTTGTTAAGTATAGCCAAGGTATCATTCTTTTCTCTTCCAGTGGTTTGAACCTTTCGGATAGAACCATATGAAAAGAGTTGAGCATTTTGCAGGTTTTGAGGGCTATGCCAGTGGTTGACTTGAAAATGCCAACTCTTTGCCTTGTTGGGGCACCAAATGTTGGGAAATCATCATTGGTCCGCATTCTTTCAACAGGGAAGCCTGAGGTTTTCCTTATACGCCGATCTTTATAAATGTGATAGTATCTTGCATTTTCTATCGCTTATGTATTCTTCGGTTGTCAGATTTGCAATTATCCTTTCACGACCAGAGGAATTCTAATGGGTCACATTGATCTGAACTACCAAAGATTTCAGGTAAATTTACTTGCTTTGTTTTGTCTAATAACACTCTTTGTCAAGATTTGGATTATTAATGATCCAAGAACGCATTGCAGGTGACAGACACCCCTGGGCTTCTTAAGAGATGTGATGGTAAAGTCCAGTTTCTACAAACTCTGTAATGGTTTTATAAAATTTGGTCAAGTCTTGATTGTTGTTTTTTTTTGTCATTAGAGGATAGAAATAATCTAGAGAAGCTAACTCTTGCTGTACTCACACATCTTCCAACTGCGGTTTTATATGTTCATGATTTATCTGGAGAATGTGGGACTTCTCCTTCTGATCAGGTATTAAGTATAAAACAAATTCTTATGGATTTGATTATATATATATACTAATTCGGTAAGTATTTGTTTGGAGGGGATTGAAGTTTGGGATTTATAAAGAGATAAAAGAGAGGTTTAAGGATTACCTGTGGATTGATGTTGTGTCCAAATGCGATCTGCTGGGTGGGACTCCGGTGATGTATGCTAAAGAAGATAGAAGCAGAGATGAAGAAGAAATCATCAAGTACCGGGAAATAGGACCTGATAAATCAATTCATGTGTCAGTGAAAACAGAACAAGGTCTCAATGAGGTATGAAACTTACCAGAAGTACTTAATGTCTAAAGAAAGCAATTTTGAGAGTTATGTATCTCTCTACATGGCTTGCAGCTAAAGAGCAAAGTGAAGGAAGTACTGAGTAATGAAATGGAGAAGTTAAAAAGTGGAGACAAAGTTGATCCAAGTGTTGATCAAGGTTGTTAGATATATATAATTTTGGACATTGATGATGTTTGTTTGTATGTCTCCTTTGGTTTTTATTATTCTTGAATCAGATCAATCAGTCAGGTCCTTAGGGTTCATCCAAATGTTTTTGATGGACTTTGGTTCCTATCTTATAGTATTTAAAGGGAAACGATTTTTTTTAGCGATAAATCTCCTACTAATATAATACCTGTTTTTCCAACATATTGGATTTGGTAAGCATATATTACTTGAGCAATAATGCAGAAAAATATGTTTGCCAAACGAATAAAAAGCGATTTGGAGGAAATTAGTAAAAACTAAAACTGTGATAAAGTAACGAACCTTATAAAACAATTTAGAATTAGTCAGAAGAACGACACAAAAACAAGAAAACTTATTAAAAGAAAAATCGGATTCAGGAGATAGAAAACAAATTTTAAAAAGGAAACAAAAAAAACACGAAAAAAAAAAAAAAAAATCGATGTGACTAATATTATTATCTCTTATGCTCCTTCCATTTACCCTTTGGATAAAGATAAACCACCACCATCCTCTGAACTCTGAAGCCCTAGCCACCTCGATCGCCGCTTTCTCTGGAAACATCCATCTACTTGGGCTTTGATTTCCACTTTCCAGGTTCGATATCACCGCCTTGTTAATTTATGTGTTCAATTTTGGTTTCGACTTCTGGATGATTTGTTGAAATTGAATATTGTATTTGCGTTTTTATGATGTTTTGATTCGATTTCAATCACAATCAATCCAGATGCTGCTTCAGTTTCATGATACATAGACGACATGTCACTGTTTCTAAAAGACGATTCGATTCAAATTCGCCAAGTCTGGAACGATAACCTACAAGAAGAAATGGATCTGATCCGAGAAGTCGTCGATGATTTCCCTTACGTCGCTATGGACACTGAGTTCCCCGGAATCGTCGTCCGACCAGTTGGAACATTCAAATCCAACGCTGATTACCATTACGAAACCCTAAAGATCAATGTCAACATCCTTAAGATGATCCAACTTGGCCTCACCTTCTCCAACGAACAAGGTAATCTCCCTACCTGTGGAACTGACCACAAGTATTGCATCTGGCAATTCAATTTCCGTGAATTCGATGTCAGTTCCGATATCTTTGCACCCGATTCCATCGAGCTTCTCAAACAATCAGGCATTGATTTAGCTAAAAACACTCAAGATGGAATCGATTCAAAGAGATTTGCAGAGCTCTTAATGTCCTCAGGGATTGTGCTGAATGAAAACGTGCATTGGGTTACATTTCACAGTGGATATGATTTTGGCTACTTGTTGAAGCTTCTCACTTGTCAAAACCTGCCTGATACACAAACTGCATTTTTCCATCTCATCAATGTTTATTTTCCGACATTGTATGATATTAAGCACTTGATGAAGTTCTGTAACAGTCTTCATGGTGGTTTGAACAAGCTTGCGGAGTTGCTAGAGGTGGAGAGAGTTGGGATCTGTCACCAAGCTGGTTCTGATAGTTTACTCACCTCTTGTACTTTCAGAAAGCTTAAGGAGAATTTCTTCGTTGGTCCCTTGCAGAAATATTCTGGTGTTTTGTATGGATTAGGTGTTGAAAATGGTCAGGTTGCTATCTAAAACAAAAGATCAAATAAAAATATTCCTTAAAACCTTTTTATTTTCTGTTCATTTTAGACTTTTTTTTTAAAATTTCTTTGAGTATGCATGACCATAAAATTCGGATCGATCCGATTAAATGAAGGAAACATAAAGTTGAAGAGGTATGATCGCTCACAATAGGCCCAAATACGGTTTTTCTTTGGAGATGGAAATATCTGAACGGGTAATACATAAGGTTAGTTGGCTTGACGGGTAATAAATAATGTTCGTGTGCATAATATAAGGCCCATTATTGCAATCAAGTAGGCCCATTAAGTTGCATTTAGAGACTGTTTTGACTACTTGGCTTGTCTCAGAGCAGCAATTGTTCTGATAGACTCAAAGTAACAAAGGCAATGCCACAGAGAAAATTGAGATCGAAAGGTAGAAGAAAAAATTGAGATCGAAAAGTAGAAGAAGTTACTTGGGGAGACAAAAGAATCAAAATGTATGAGAGTACAAGTATGGGAAAGACTCTCAAACACAGAAGCTTTATTAACTCTTGCAAATAATGAAAATATCGTCGTTTTACTTATTTTATCTAAACTAAAGTTATATTTAAGAGAAGTGACTCATTTAGGGTTTCATTATCAAAAATACAATCAAAAACTTTTATCTTATCTTAGCCGCATTTACTTTTCTTAAGAGTTCTTCATTTCTTGATAGTGTGAACTATCAACCGGTGCATTCATGAGTTTGTCTCCAGAGAAAGCAGCGTCAGGTTCTGGCAAGCGCTTCCGAAAGTTGAACAGTCATCAGAGAAGGATCCGGTGTCAGCGATTGGAAACAGTCGTATGGACAAAATAGAAGCAGAAATGAAGCAAATCAGAGAGTTACTCCAAGAGATGATTCGACACAACATCTATGGGGTTCCTAGGGACTCAGTTCCGCCGGGATTTACAACACCAGCCAATGAATTGCCATATCACTCTTCTCCGGTAGCGGCAATGACAACAGATGGTCCGCATGAGCGTCTTCCTCCTCCTCCTAATATCGAGTTACAGTCCAGACCAACAGAGTTAAGGATGCCCAACCTAGGGTTTGAGCATATAAATGATTCACCTCGTCTCCAACAAGAATACACAACAAAGAAGTTCAAGTTACCACTGTATGAAGGTACAAACGCAGATGATTGGTTGTTTAGGGTAGAGAAATGTTTCTCTATGTATCGAACTCTAGAATCTGAGAAGCTGGATCTGGCTGTGGCGTGTTTGACGGGGTCGACTGTCACATGGTGGAGATACTCGCAGAATAGGGAGAAATTTTTTCACTAGAGAGAGTTTAAAGACAGGTTCAGAACACGTTTACCAAATCGGGGAAGCTCAGCCATTGATCATCTCTTAGGCTTAACTCAAACAGGTGGAGTCAGTGAATACAGATAGAGGTTTGAGGAGCCTTCTGTGTAACTGCCTCATGTTTCTGGTGATGTTTTAGAGGCATCATTTATGAAAGGGCTGAAGAAGAACTTGCGCGATTAGGTGAGGAGATGCAAGCCGGCTTCAATGGATGAGATAGTGGAATATGCACGACTGATTGAGGCACATGAGAGTGAAAATATTGGTTATCCTGGGAAAAACTTCTCCAGATCATTTTCGACAAATGCACCTTACCAGTACAAAGGCTCTAAAACAACTGAGATTTTCCCTACTAAGAAACCGATTGAAGAGGTCAAAGAGACTCGAAAATATGTTACTGTAGCCGATGCAAGGCCTCTGAATCCTTGTAGATATTGCGGAGAGAAGTGGTTTCCTGGCCACAAATGTAAGAAAAAATTGAAATGCTTGGAAGTAGATGAGACTGAGGAGGAGATAGAACAGCTGGTGCAAACGGAAAATGAACAAACATTGGAGGAAAATGAAGGTCATGAGTTTGTCACACTGACTTTAAGCTCAATGGTAGGAATGACAGGTGAGAAAGCCATGAAGATGATGGGTTGAATTGGGGATAACGATGTAGTGATTCTAATCGATTCAAGCGCCACTTGTAACTTCATTTATGAGAAGTTAATAGAGGATTTGGGATTACAAGTCTCTGATACAAAAGGTTTTGCTATGCGTGTGGGAGGTTATAAGATTCTAAAAGGCAGAGGTAAATGTTAAGGCGTATTGTTGGGGATACAAGGCATAGAGATAATGGAGGAGTTTATACTATTCGAGTTAGACTCTACGGATGTGATATTGGGTTACTTATGGCTGGAGATTTTAGGAGACACTCAGATTAACTGGGCAAAACATACACTCAGTTGGAAGATATGATCATATTGGGCAACACTAGTGGGAGACCCAGCACTACGAAATGAGCAGATTTCTCTCAACTCTATGGAGAAAGTGATGAAGTGCTGCGGAGAAATGTACTTGCTGAAACTGAAAGCCCTGTTCTAGAATGAGGAGCCACTCAATACTAGACCTTACACCAAAGAGTTACAATCGCTTCTCCACAGTTACAACAAGGTTTTTGAAATGCCTAAAGCGCTACCTCCTGTGCCGAAGAGGGAGCACGCTATTACACTTCAACCAGAGACAGTCCCAGTAAACAGTAAGCCTTATCGATAGTCTTTTGTTCATAAGAATGAGATAGAAAAATTGGTTCAAGAGATGATAAAGCGCAAATTATAAGGCCTAGCGTCAGCCTGTATTCTAGTCCAGTTTTGCTAGTTAAGAAGAAAAATGGGGGATGAAGATTTTGTGTCTACTACAGAGCATTAAATTTGGTCGCTATACCACACAGATATCCAATACCAATCATTTAAGAGCTCTTAGATGAACTGAGTGGAGTTGCCATATTTTCAAAATTAGACCTCAAATCGGGTTATCATCAAATCAGGGTAAAGGAGAATGATATAGAGAAGACAACATTGAAGAATTATCAGAGCCATTACGAGTTCTTAGTCATGCCTTTCGGGCTGACAAATGCACCATCTACATTTCAAAGCATTATGAATGACATCTTCCGACCTTATATCACAAAATTTGTCTTGGTCTTCTTTGATGACATCTTGATCTATAGTCAAAACATTAGTAGCCACATGCGACATTTGGAGAGGGTTTTTACAATTATGGAAGAACATCAGTTTTATGCAAACACAAAAGAATGCACATTTGTAGAGAACAAGGTGTCTTATCTGGGCCACATTATATCTTCTAAAGGGGTAGCTGTCGATCCTAAGAAGATAGCGACTATGTTTAAGTTGGCATACACCTAAGACAGTCACTAAACTAAGGGGTTTCCTCGGGTTAACGGGCTATTATAGAAGATTTGTTAAGAACTATGGACTTATTGCACGACCACTCACTGAATTATTGAGGAAGAATAGCTTCTGTTGGTCTGACAAAGCTACTGAGGCATTTTAAGAACTTAAGCTCAAAGTTACAACTCTACCGGTTTTGATACTTCCAGATTTTACAAAGGAATTATGTATTGAGTGGGCTGGGATAGGTGCTGTACTTTTACAAAAAAAGACATGTCGCCTATCTTAGCCAAATATTCTCAGCACAAGGGAGAATTAAGTCAGTGTATGAGAGAGAGTTGCTTGTGATAGTGAAGACAATTACTAAATGGAAACACTCTCACGAGGAAGGAATTTGTTATAAAAATTGATCAACGGAGTTTGAAACATCTGCTTGACCAGAAGGTTGTGACTACAATCCAACAGAGATGGACGGCTAAATTGATTGGGTTGAGTTACAAAATTGAATACAAGCCAGGGGCTGAGAACAAGGTTGCTGATGCACTGTCACGCAGGCCACATGAGGACTGCCTCCTCCAACTGACTGTCTCAACGCCTTTAAACATGGATACATACAAGCTAAGAGGGGAAATTGATGCAAACAAAGAGCTTGCAGTTATATGGAAGGATTTGCAAAATGGAATACAAAAGTCGGGGTATCTGTTGCTCAATAACATGTTGTACAAAGACGGAAGGTTGGTAATTCCTAATAACTCTTCGTATATACCTATGTTACTAGAGCAGTTTCATGCATGTGCAATCGGAGGCCATGAAAGAGCTTTAAAGACATTCAAAAGACTCTGTAGTGAGGTTTATTGGAGGGGGATGAGAAATGATGTAATTAAATTCATCAAAGCGTGTTAGACTCGCCAAGAGAATAAATACGCAACATTATCTCCAATAGGACTCCTAGCTCCATTACCAATTCCATCGAAGGTGTGGATTGTTGTGAGTTTAGATTTTGTAGAAGAGCTTCCAAGTTTAGGAGGGTTCAACGTGATTTTAGTGGTGGTTGACCGTATGAGTAAGTACAACCATTTTATTGCTTTAAAACATCCATTCAACGGAAAGACAGTGGCTGAGCCATTTATAAGGGAGGTGGTGAAGTTTCATGCATTTCCGGAAATATTAGTCTTGGACAAGGATAAGATTTTCCTTAGTACATTTTGGTCTGAGCTGTTTAAACTACAAGGAGTAGCATTACATAAAAGCACAACATACCACCCTCAATCTGATGGCCAAACAGAGATGGTAAACAGATGCCTAGAGACGTACCTGAGGTGTTTTACATGTCGCGGACCATCATCTTGGGCACAATGGCTTCCATGGGCTGAATAATGGTACAACACTTCTTACCACTCCTCTATTAAAAACACTCCATTTTTTGTGGTATATGGCAGAGAAGCTCCTAAGTTGTTGAGATACGGGGACACTCCAACATCAAATGCTCATGTGGAAGAATTGTTTATTGATCAAGACAGTTTGTTGGTTGAATTTAGAGAGAACCTAGAGGTTGCTCAGATAAAGATGCAGAAGGAAGCTAACAAACATCGAAGAGATGTTGAATTTGTAGTGGGAGACTGGGTTTACTTGAAGCTTAGACCTTACATGCAGCAATCGGTTGCAACTAGAAGAGTTGAAAAGCTATCGCAGAGATTGACACAACCCCACCACGGGGTTACGTCCTAACACCCGAAAACCGTATATTTAAAAACATTTTCAAGAACGGTTATATACGTATAAAAACATGCAGCGGAAAATAATACACGTATAATAATACCAGATACCCGCCCCGGTATCTAAAACACGAGTCCGACAAGGACTAATA
>KE157671.1:9504-26018 GCA_000411055.1 Leavenworthia alabamica
AATCGGTCCTCCGGCACCGGATAATTTCGATTATCTTCACGAAGTTGGTTGTAAATTGGCTCATCTAGCGGAGGCGATTCACGTTGAGTTTGAGTACAGAGGATTTGTGGCCAACACTTTAGCCGATCTCGATGCGTCGATGCTTGAGCTGAGACCAAGTGAGATCGAATCCGTTGCGGTTAACTCAGTTTTTGAGCTTCACAAGCTCTTGGGACGAGCCGGTGCGATCGATAAGATACTTGGAGTGGTGAATCAGATTAAACCGGAGATTTTCACTGTGGCTGAACAGGAATCAAACCATAACAGTCCGGTTTTCTTAGAGCGGTTTACCGAGTCATTACACTACTACTCGACGTTGTTTGACTCATTGGAAGGAGCACCAAGTGGTCAAGACAAGGTCATGTCGGAGGTTTACTTAGGGAAACAGATCTGCAACGTTGTGGCTTGTGATGGTCCTAACCGAGTTGAGCGTCATGAAAAACTGAGTCAATGGAGGAACCGTTTTTGTTCTGCAGGGTTTTCAGCGGCTCATCTTGGTTCGAATGCGTTCAAGCAAGCGAGCATGCTCTTGGCTGTGTTCAACGGCGGAGAGGGTTATCGAGTGGAGGAGAGCGACGGCTGTCTTATGTTGGATTGGCACACTCGGCCTCTCATAGCCACCTCAGCTTGGAAACTCTCCACCAATCAGATGGTGGCTCATTGAGTTGAGTCAGCTCCTTTTTAAATGTGTGATGAAATTGCTGAATCGACTCAATTGATCAGTTGACCGGTTATGATGATGATGATAAATGTTCCGACCAGACCGAACCAAACTGAATCCTACTCTCTTTTTTTTACTCTTAGTCACCTGTTAAGATTTTAATTTCGATATTAGGTCAATTGAATGTTTTCTAATCTCGTTTTCGAGAGTTTTACTTGTGACAATTGGAGGGTAAATTGGATATGCAAAAATAGAATTATGTAATTGGTGAGAATAAAATGATGTTGAAATGTTGAAATTCATGCCCATAAATTCGTTGTGATTAGTCTTGATTCCGTATATAATAAAGAGCTAATTTTGATAACTTTGCTTTATTAATCTGCATAGGTGGACCACATTATCCTAACGATGCTTAGTCGCTTTCAGTCATTTTTTTGGTAATATAAAAATAAGGAAAAATATCTGAAAATGGTACATATTTTTTTGTCCATTATAATATAACAACGCTTGATCTCATCTACACCTAAATAATTATGCTCATTAAATAAAACATGAAACTATAGATGGTTTCTGTAAATAAAAGGTAAATTTGGTTTAGAAGCATGTTAAAGAGATTATAAAACATTCGACAGAGGTGGTCCCGTTACAGTTCACACGTAACCCGTTGGTGTAAGGTGAGTGAATGTGACATTTGATCTTTTATTATGATGAATAAAAACTAAAAAGGCCCGAGCCAGTTAATGGGCCTTAATAACCAATAGAACATGATACCCCACATCAGTAATAGGCCGAATAATGGGCCTCAATAAATTATCAAACATGTTACTCAATTGCTCGTAGTACAATACAAGTTAAAACGTGAATCGAATGAGTGAACAGTATCACGGCTGTTTTGGATTTTTGGTTTATGAGATTACTATCTATACATCCTAATATTATTATAAGGTTACAATGTCGATAATGACCGATACATTTACACCTTGGCGAAGTAAACGGGGAGGGTTACACGGTTTTGTGTACTGTAGTGATCATCGACGTCATAGTGATGTTTGGTGCTTTACAAGTGTGGTTTAAGTGTCGTCAAGTCCAGCTATTATATGGTTCTTTGAATCTTTTTATATCAACATAACAAACATGATTAGTTATGTTCCCACTGTTTTCGTTGTTGTCGGAGTCGGATTAGTTATATCCCTCGGATGTTCTATTTTTTTTTGGACAAATCTCACACAAATTAGTATCTGTTTCTTTAAACTATATAGTATCTGTTACTCATGATTTACAAACTACATTTTTCGATTGATGTACTTTTACAAATGTAATAACTACATTTTTAATTTTGGATAATTTAGTTGGTTAACTCATGCACTTACAAACTACATTTTTCAACTGTATAATTTAATATTCTGATTAATAAAAATTCAACTAAAAATGTAACTTTATGTAATTTTTATGCTTAGATTAATTAAATTAGGACTTTTAGGGTTTACATGTTTTTGACTAGTAAGATTTTCTCTTTTGTAGGTTTATTTTTTTTTTTAAAGAATTGCATGTTTTCTTTTGGTTGTCTGATTTTGGTTTTAGAATAATTGATATTTTGGATAACCAATATGTTACATCGTATATTGAAAATCATTATTTTTTAATTATGAAATTAATTATGTGATAGTCAATGATATTGAGACTAGCTACATCCCAATAAGCAATATGTATTATGAGCTTTATGTCTCACATACACACTTTTTTTTTGGGTAATAATACACACTTTATTATATTACCAACCACCATAACAACATCAAAGACATATGATGATACCTATAAGCATCGAAGACGACCGCCATTATTATCAACTTAAAATGTACAACAAGACTAAGAGGCGGACGATCAAGAGCGTAACAAACACAAACGACACATATATAAAAGAGCTCTGATACTTTCTTTTGTTCTTTCTAAAGATGACCACTCTATGATGATTAATCCTTAGTTTGGTCCTTGCGAATGTGGTCGTCCATGTCAGCAACCATGCTTGTGATGAACTTCATATAGTTGATGGGCTCTGGAGAGTCTTCGTTGCGCTTCTCCCATACCATAGTGACATGGCAGACGCAACCTTCTTCAGACTTAGGGATGAACTGGAAGGTGACATCATATACCTTAAGCTGCTCCATCACGTGACCCTCCAGCGCTCTAAACGTCATGGCCATCTTCTCATCGTTAAATTCTCTCTTTTCTTTCATAATCTCTTTCTTCCCATCTATAAACACACGAACTTTGCATTAGTACAAAACCCTAGATATATATAGTAACGTTTCCATATAGAGAGTAAAGCATGGACCGCATGTGAAGTTCCAGGACTTAATGGAACCGTGGGATTCCCAATCTCCCTCGTGGACGTTGACACCTTGGATGTGATGGCCAACGGCTTCCGGGATGATTTGGTTTTCGTTCCTCCACCTCTTATAGTGTTTCTTAGCTGACCCTTTTAGAGGAACCTCGAACACATATGTTCCTTTCGTCGCCATGGTTTACTTAACTAAAAAGCTTTTGTTCTTTGGGGTAGCTGATGCAAAAACGAAGGTATCCCTCTTCGTTTATATATACATAATATTACAAGAAGCCATATATATATGTACGGCTTTTTTTGTCTTTCAAAAATCAATATATATCTTAAATATTGTTTTTGTTTTTAGGTTAAAGTTCGACGGGTTTTAGGGTTATTTACTTCTCCTCAACGTCATATGTAGTCCACAACCACAAGTGTTGTGTCTATGTGTCGTCAAGTCCATCTATTACTCACTAATATATGGTTCTTTGAATCTTTTTGTATCAACGGCAGAAATATGATTAATTAAGTTCCCACTGTTTTCGTTGTTGTCGGAGTCACATTAGTTATATCGCTCGGACGTTTTTTTTTTCTTTTGGATAACTCTCACTCGGACGTTCTTACCACATAAATTAGTATCTGTTTCTTTTTTTTTTGTAACGTCTTCGATTGATGTAGTTTTTTTTTCTTCTTGATTTTTCATGTCAAGATTAATATCAACAACCCAGGTCACAACGTTATATACAATTATACATACCCAACTCTAAAATAGAAAGAGCACATCCAAAATAAGAACGCGGATCTTTGGGTGGATAAGAAATGAGTTTGTTGCCAATAGGCCCAATAGGCCCAATAACTCGATCAAATGCTAATTTGATGGCTGAATCTGGGTAGAACACATTCTTAAAGATGCGGGGATTGAGCTCCTTCCATATAAACTAGAGTTCGATTGATGTAGTTTTACAAAACAGACTACATTTTAAATTTTGGATAATTTAATTGGTTAACTCATGCACTTACAAACTACATTTTTCAACTGAATTATCCTGGATAATTTAATTTTCTAATTAATAAATTTTCCATTAAAAATTAAGTGCAACTACAGTTCAATTGTATAATTTTTTTTCCTGCCGACTTTAATGGGATATAAGTCAGATTACAGTGGTTGTTTAACATTTTTATCCAATTTAGATTTTATGTAATTTTAATACTTATCCTATTTAAATTAGGATTATTAGGATTTACATGTTTTTGACTAGTTAGATTTTCTCTATTGTAGATTTGTTTGTTTGCAAAAGAATTGAATGTGTTTCTTTTGGCTGTCTGATTTTGTTTTAGAATATACTTGGATAACCAATTTGTTACTACATGAAAATCATTATTTTTTCCCAATATTAATGAAATTAATTATGTGATTGATAATGATATGTATACTGCGATCTATGTCTTACATACACACTATTTTTATATTACCAACAGTCCAACACCACAACAACATCAAAGACCTATAAGCATCGAAGACGACCGCCATTATTATCAACTTAAAATGTACACAAGACGAAGAGGCTGACGATCCAGAGCGAGATAAACACAAAACACACATATATTAAAGAGCTCTTATGATACTTTTTTTGTTCTTTCTACAGATGACTACTATATGATATTAGTCCTTCGTCTGGTCCTTGAGAATGTGGTCGTCCATGTCAGCAGCCAAGCTGATAGCGAACTTCATGTAGTTGATGGGCTCTGGAGAGTCTTCGTTGCGCTTCTCCCATATCATAGTGATAAGGCAGACACAACCTTCTTCAGACTTAGGGATGAACTGGAAGGTGACATCATACACCTTAAACTGCTCCATCACGTGACCTTCCAGCCCTCTAAACGTCACCGTCATCTTCTCATCGTCAAATTCTCTCTTTTCTTTGAACACCTCTTTTTTCCCATCTGTATACACAAAACTTTGCATTAGTACGTACAAAACCCTAGCTATATATAGTAACGTTTCAATATATATATAGAGAGTAAAGCATGGACCGCATGTGTAGTCCCAGAGCTTAATGGCACCGTGGGATTCCCAATCTCCCTCGTGGACGCTAACACCTTGGATGTGATGGCCAATGGCTTCCGGGAAGAGATGGTTTTCCTTCCTCCACCTCCTATAGTGTTTCCTAGCCGACCCTTTTAGAGGAACCTCCTTCACGTATGTTCCTTTCGTCGCCATGGTTTACTTAACTAAAAAGCTTTTGTTATTTGGGGGTAGCTGATGCAAAAACTAAAGTAATATTCCCTTCGTTTATATAAATTAAATCATCACAACATTACAAGAAATCAGATATATATGTACGACTTTTTACAAAAATTACTATATATCTTAAATCTTGTTTTGTTTTTAAGTTGAACTTCGACGGGTTTTAGGGTTATTTACTGCTCCTCTACGTCATAGGTAGTTCACAAGTGTTGTCTGTGTCATCATTTCCAATCTTCGCATTAGGTTCAGACCTACTAATGTGATACATCATTATACATGTTTTTATTACTAAAAAAACATGTTTGGGAAATTACAACGTTGATAGCAAGGCAACTAAATTATCGGATACACCACATTGTTCAGAGAGTGGATTCAGTTGTAATATAATAAGAAAATAAACGACTGAAAAAAACTCAACACGATAAAGGTAAACCAAAAAGGAACCAATCAATGTACAAAACTTTTTTTGGTTGCTTTCTTTTCCACTAACCCTACATTTATTTTTAGGCAACCCAACACTAGACAATAGACACCAAATGTACAAAACGTAGACACTTCAAACTGCAATACACAAAATACCATTCAAATGCTAGCTTCTTTGTCCAGAACCAACGGGTGGATCTTGGTGGGAGTAAATCTCAGTTCCTCATGTTAGATACATCAGCTTCAATGTGTAAAAAAATTCTCTTACAATGGAGAATGATGCTTGCAAAATCTTCTCTCCCTTTTAATCGCTCTGTTTTGATGCGGATGTGGCCAAAGAATTGAAAGAATTAGCAACACATGTTAAATAAAAAAATGCACCAGTAGATTCCAGTAAAAGGATGTGTCATGTGGCTGTTGTTGTTGTTGTTGTTTTGTTCCTTCGGCACATACAGTCAGGGCATGGGAATATGTAAATGGAGTCACTTGGTCGTTTCAGTTCAAACCCTTTGGAGTCGCTGTGAGACCTCATGCTTAGCATTTGCCGTTTGAAACTTTTCCATCTGTCGGTGAAATCAGAAGCAACCATTGAGGGACCAAACCAGATACTAAAACACATATATGTAACTGTGAGAGTCGTTACCCCAACTTGGGATTGTCAAAGAGTACGGCTAACTTTCGCTTGTCTGGCCTAATCGTCTTCGAATGTCCTCCATACAAGTACCGCCGATGTCCCATGAGGAAATGAGGGAAGTTTCCACCTTGAGTTGTCACGAATACCTCACTGTGGAGACACACTGTGTAGTCTATTGCAGCCATTCTCGAGGAGAAGTTCTGAACATAGACACATGTATATAAGTCAGAAAAGATTCATCAAGTGGATGAGCAAACAGTGGAAGATCATGGAAACCTGAAACGGAGCCAGTTCTTCCTCAGAAGCAATCATCTCCTTTGTCTGTAGATTAGGGAACATCTCAAGCAGTGGAGCCATAGTTCTATTTGCGCTATATATTGGACCAGCGGCAAGGTATATATAAGTGCTTTTGTTGAAGCCCATTCCTCTAAGCATCAAACCCACCTGAGAGATGTAAACGAAAGAAAATCAAGCCAACAGGAACAAGTTACTATAGTCACATTATTGCTCTCAAGGGTTTGCACTCAGTACAACTATTCTGATGATTCCACACTCCACAGCAGTATAGTAAGAAGATATTTTGAAATGTTAATACTTAATATAGACCACAGCCGTGGATGGTAGAGCGCCAGGCTTTAAGCTTACCTCTAAAGGAGTTAAAGGGCATTTCCCATTGAGCCTGTTAGCTCCTGGTCTAATCACACGGCCTGGTTTTGTGAACTTTCCTTTCCATCCCCTTTCTCTAGCTGCAATCATGTCTTGTTTTTCTTGGTTTCCACCATCAAATTCACAACAAGAGAAAGCTACCATATCCTGCAACATGTTCTTATAGTGTATTATATCTCTAACTTCAAACACATCTATTTTCAGAATATACAGCCATTATAAATAGCAGTGGCAGATTCGTGAAGCGTTTTCTGGTAACAAACCTCTTCAAAACGAAGATGCACAGATACGTACTTCCCGCCATTGTTTGCACTAAGCTCCTTCATTTTCTTCACTAGTGTTTCTCCTTGGGTCAGTAAGGGTTTCGCAAATCGCAAAGCTACATTATTCGCCAAACACCTAAATCTCTGGACAACTCGAGGAGCATCAAATGAAAGTCTATTTGCAAATGGGGAAATTCTTATAACCCTGTGCCAAGAAAAAACAAAACCCGTGTCATAAAACAAAATAAAAAATCCTTTCAATAAAAAACAAGGCAGCTAACTATTGAAACCAACTTTTAATAGTTAACAACAAGGTCAAGGTGTGACTCACTTTTCTTCAAGCAGCTTCGGCAGGATGGAGTCCCGGTAATAGTGAGTGGGTGCCCATGCTTTAACTCTGAAATTGTAGACTTTTGTCAAATTATAGTCAAAACGCTCCATCAAGTATTCAGGAACTGTATCGACCACCCGCACATCATTGGCTAAGGTATTAATAAAGAACTCTTCATCATAAATGTCCCCAAATTTACTACAAGGAAAACTCTCTGTCAGAAAGTAGTTGAAAAGGGATGACTTTGCTAAATTTACAACACCAGAAGAAAATAAAGGGAAAAATAATCTGAAACCTCGGATCTTTCCATATGCTGTGATAGTGAAAGTTAGGAATTACAAGGGTCGCATTAAGGTAGCCTGCCACAGCAACTGCATTGCATATCTAAGCAAAACATGGTAAAGAGAAGTCAACATCTTCACCTTAGACAAAGTCGCCAGATACAAGCAAGAAGGCTTGAGTGACACAAATCAGTTTGATGTAAAATGAAAAGATAAAAAAACCTACCGAGGTCCGCTGCTGATTCAATCCACCATTTGCCTCAATGAATATGTAACCATTTGACTCATCAGACAAAACTACAAATGTCAACACACAAACAAAAAGAGAAAACCTCATGATTTATGACCCAAGGCCAGTGTAATTATGTTCTTCTTAATTAGTGAATGTAGTTTTTTCATCAAATTAAGAACCTATTTACATTAAATGTTTCATCAATGCTGTAAATAGGAAAAGTACACTTATAAAGAAACTACAAAAGATATGTAATACCTCCGGTAGACTTCTTCACACATGGCTTCCATTCCACACCTTTATAGGAACGTTTCCAAATCGTCGATATCTAAAATGAATACAATTACGTTGAAGAAGATACGTGAGAAAAATTACCATTACCATCTAAAACTAGAAGTATCTTACAGATATAACAATATGTGGCAATGATATAGTTGTATCACACAGGCATACTAGGGACAAGGATAAACAGAGTTACACAATTCTCCTAAACATTGTAATCTAATTTGATCAATCCTTGAAACGCTATAAGAGCTGAAACTAGATGACATGAGAGGCTAAACATCATACTTATCAGATTTTGTCAAATACAAACTGGAATAGTTTGATATCCCCACATTGTGAGATGAGATGAATCTAAGGAAATCACTAGGAGAAGAGAAACAATGGCCACATTCTCAAGCGCATTTGAAAAAAGCGAGATAAAGCGGAGGCAAACCTCACCGCATCAGCCGTGGTATTATCGGCGTCAATATCTACGCGTAGCCTAGCGTAAATCTGAGGGCTCCTGTAGACGGATCCTGGTGCAGGACGACGGTTAACGATGGGAGAGGCATCAAACGCCGTGCGCCAATGAAGCAACATACATGATATGTAAATGAGAGGAGCGAATAAAAGAATTCCCTGACGCCGGAGAAGAAACGATAAGAGCATCCAGGAGAAGCGGTGAGCGAATGTCCAACTTGGCTGTAGTCCAGAGAATTTTGATTGGCTCCGGCAGAGATGAGGAGAGGACGCCGGAGAAGGAATAGTGTGACCGTTTTCCGGAAGCCGAATTTGAATCGACAGATCTCTCTCCACCGGGGAAATCATTGGATTCCCTTCGTCAATGGGTTACGCCATTACCAATAATAATAATAATACTTGCATTGCTCGCTTGAAACAATGGCAGGTGGCAAACGCCAAAATGCACGTATTTATCCCGGCGGCGATACTGTGAAGTAAGAGATACTAATATAGCAATAAATATATCAGAATTGTTTATATTTATCAATTTATGTGCTCATGCGGTGGAAGCCGTCAGATCCACTTGCAGGTTAATTTGCATTGTTTAGTATATTAAATTACCCAAAATTAGCTTATGAGTATATACACATTTTATGCTTTTGGGTAATCACTTTATAGTACTTTTATCAACTTTATACTAAAATTGTAAAAACACTTAAACGAATAGCTAAATTCCTAATAAGATTTTTTCCAAACATTTTGAATATAAACCTATTTCTTTACCTGATACAACTGTCATAATGTAAATAAGTTAAAAGCTATAGAAGAAATGACAGGTGTAGATGCAAAACGACGAAACGTGAAGAAAATCACAAATTATTTGAATCTCGAAATGGTTTATTGCCCATTGGGAAAAATTCTAAAGAGATTAAGAGAGTACTTAAAACTTAAAACAACAGAGTCTAACAATCTCTTCAGAGATAATTTAATTATAAATTGATTTCTCTCCATAATACATACGCCAAGAACATCATTAACCCTCAAGATTTGAATAAACCCAAATTGTAGCGTTTTTAATCCTCGTGCAAGGTTCCCAAGACGTCCTCGTCCCGGAAGAGATGGTACCTGTGTTCATCACACAATCAAAAAGTTAATTTACTTGTGGTCGTCTAATTCTACGTTTGTAACATCAACATTATATGTTTTGCAATTTGCATATGAATCAGTATTTAAGAATTGACATTATTTTCCATTAATCAGGAGTGTTTCAGAACTCATCTATGTAATTTAGGGGTCATTCTGATCAAATCAAAAGTGTTGTGCCATTACCATATCCTAAAGTTTAGGCGGGGCATTTACAAATGTAAACTATAAGAAAGAAGAGGAGATATCACTTACTCGTGCTCGCCGAGCTTGACTTGTGTACCGCCGTACTCTGGAAGAAGAACAGTGTCTCCTTCCTTTACAGAGACTGGAATTAATTTCCCATCCTTATCCCTTGATCCAGGTCCCACCGCTATAACTTTTCCGGAGTTCAGCTGTAAAACATCCAGAAATGATTAGATCTTTGAGGCCAAGTCAGAAGAATCAAATCGTGAAGTCTGTATACCTTGGTGGATTTCTCAGGGAGGAGAATGCCGCTTTCAGTTTTAGCAGGCTGGGTAACTTTCTGCACCAGGATGCGATTGAACGTTGGGATCAAACGCTTCATCATTTTTCAATCCCTTACTTTCAGATGAGTCCGAATTTTCTAGGGTTTGCGAGATTTTAATTGGGCAGAGACACAAAAGGAGGAAGGTTCTAGATCGTAGGGTTTAACGCGCCAGAGAAAGGCCAAGGGTTTAGTGATTTCATTCGCACACATTTGGGCCTATAATATCCAGCTATTTCTTCTTTAATGGGCCTGACCGAATTGCTGACAAGACATTGACTTGACAATAGTGTTTAGGCGGAAACAAGAGATTTCTTCATCTCTTCCACATTGCCAAGTTCATGATGTATATCAAAAGAAGATATCTATTTAATCTTCTGCTCATACTCTCAATTGAAGACTGTTGCGGATAAACATCAAACCAGAGTAAATCGAGATGATTTATCTTTGAATCTAAACCACTCAAGCTCACAAATCTCTCACAAATCACAAATGATAAATCTGTAACTCAAGAACACATAAGATTTGTTTACCCGGTTCAACAAGATCGATGTGATCAAGTCTACATCCGGGGCCGAATCAATCCGGCAATTCACTAGCTCAAGAGAAAGTAACAAGCTCTGTACCAAGCTTTACAACTACAACAATGGAAGATCAAGCTCTGAAACTCTCTCACAACCCGAGAAGAGATGAGCTCAAGAAGAAGAAGATGAAAAATTATAACAAAATAATAACGATCCAAAACAACTTATTTAACCTGAATCTTCTCGCTCTTTTTTCTGTAACAACTTGGTTCACTTCTTCAAACCATCCAAACCGGACTTAACCAATGCTTCAATCAATCATGATTTAATTAAACCATCAAACCACATGTAATTGAATCATTAACAAACAACANCAAGCTCTGTACCAAGCTTTACAACTACAACAATGGAAGATCAAGCTCTGAAACTCTCTCACAACCCGAGAAGAGATGAGCTCAAGAAGAAGAAGATGAAAAATTATAACAAAATAATAACGATCCAAAACAACTTATTTAACCTGAATCTTCTCGCTCTTTTTTCTGTAACAACTTGGTTCACTTCTTCAAACCATCCAAACCGGACTTAACCAATGCTTCAATCAATCATGATTTAATTAAACCATCAAACCACATGTAATTGAATCATTAACAAACAACACTCCACCTTGATTCAATTACCTTTCTCATTAGTGAATTGCACTGTCTTGGATTTAACCTTCGGCATGGGATCAACAATCATCAGTCCCATTGAATCAGCTTCAGAACTTCTAAAGCTGAGTTAAACTTTGCAACTGGAATACTTTTAGTGAGTATATCCGCAGGATTCTTTGAAGTATGTATCTTCAAGACTTCAACTTCACCATCCTCAATCACATCTCTGAGAAATGATCTCTTCACTGCCATATGCTTAGTCCTCTCATGATATACACTGTTTCTGGACAAACAAATAGCTGACTGGTAATCACACCATACTTGAGACTTTCACGTTTGAAACCCAGATCTTCAAGTAAACCTTGAATCCATATAGCTTCTTTAACTGCTTTTGTTAAGGCTATATATTCAGCCTCTGTAGTAGATAATACCACAATCTGTTGCAAGCTTGATTTCCAGCTCACTGTATTACCACCTACTGTAAACACATAACCACTGATTGATCTCCTTCTGTCCAAGTCTGCTGCAAAATCAGAGTCACAATACCCTGTAACTTTAAGATTTTTATCTTTGGTGTAAACCAACTTCAAATTTGATGACCCTCTGATATATCTGAGTAACCACTTCATGGCTTCCCAGTGAACTGCCCCTGGCTTACTCATGAATCTACTCACAAGGCCAATACCATAAGCCAAATCTGGTCGTGTCCCTATCATGGAGTACATCACACTTCCAACTGCACTTGAATATGGAGTCTCATATGTGTCCAGAAAAAAAAGTTTAAAAAAGCTCTCTCTGAGAGTTGAACCTGGAACCTGCTACTTAATAATACTCATGAAGAACCACTAGAACTAATGAAACACAACAATAATTTGGCCCCTATAATTACTATATATCTCCCAGCCCCAAGCAGCTGCTTGACCAGCTTATGCTCAGGGCCGGCACTGTCTGTGTCAATGCATTCTGAGTCTTCTTGAACAGCTGACAGTTTAAAATGTGTACCAATTGGTGTACTTGATGGCTTAGCATTACTCATATTAAACCTGCTCAGCACCTTACTCAAGTAACCAGATTGAGACATACACAAAACACCATTAGCTCTGTCTCTGGTGATCTCTATTCCTAGTATGCGACTGGCAGGACCCAAGTCCTTCATCTCAAACTCTTCACTAAGCCTTCTTTTAAGCCTGTCGACATCACTCATGTTTTTGGCTGATATTAACATATCATCTACATACAAAAGTAGATAAACATAATTCTCCTCACTGATCATCTTCACATAGACACAAGGATCATGTTCACTACTTACAAACCCTTCATCTTGCATGAATTTATGAAACCTTTTGTTCCACTGTCTTGGCGCCTGTTTTAAACCATAAAGCGATTTCTTTAGGAGACACACTTTACCTTCATTACCAGCTGATACAAAACCTTCTGGTTGTTCCATGTACAGCTCTTCTTCAATTTCTCCATGAAGAAATGCCGTTTTGACATCCATTTGCTCAAGTTCTAAATCCAGATTTACTACCACTGTCATGAGAATCCGGATTGAAATGTGTTTGACTACTGGAGCAAATATCTCTTGATAGTCAATACCTTGTCTTTGTGTGTAACCTCTTGCTACTAACCTTGCTTTATATCTCATATCTTCAATGCCAAGTATGCCAGTTTTCACCTTATACAACCATCTGCAACCAATGATCTTCTTGTTTTCTGGTTTGTCAACTAACAGCCAAGTGCCGCTTTTAATCAAAGAACTCATTTCTTCTGACATTGCCCCATTCCACATCTCCCAGTCTTTATCTTTTAATGCATCATGATAACACTGTGGTTCTTCAGTTTCAATCACTTCAGATGCCATTAGTGCAAAAGCAAACTGTGTGTAGTCGTTTAACTTCACTGGAGCAATAATGTTTCTTCTTTTCCTGTCTCTGGCCAGCTGCAGTTTCTGATGCTTCAGTTACTTCAGTTTCAGTATCAATTTGACTTTCAGTATCACTGTTTGATACTTGAGTAACTCCACCTTGATCTGAAGGTTTTATAGCTTTGTCTTTGTGTTGACTCAGAACTGTAACTGAACCAGATTTAGAGGTTGATGCCTCTGAATCATTCACTGTTTTTTCACTTACCTGCTTCAAATCCCTGTAGACTGTATCCTCCTAGAATACAACATTTCGACTAATTACACATTTCTCTTCATCAATAAGCCAAACCTTGTAGCCTTTTGTACCGGTTGGATACCCCATAAAGATTCCTTTTAATGCTCTTGGCTTTAGTTTCCCTTGATCATGATGAACAAATGCAGTCGATCCAAATCTTCTAAGATGCTTATAACCAGGCTTTCTGTTTAACCAAAGTTCTTCTGGAACATTATGATCTATGGCTGATGATGGTGATCTGTTTATGGCATAGACAGCTGTTGATGCTGCCTCAGCCCAAAACCTCTCTTCAAGACCAGACTCATTCAATAGACATCTAACTTTTTCCATTATTGTTCTATTCATTCTTTCTGCAACACCATTCTGTTGTGGTGTATAAGCACAAGTCCTATGTCTTTCTATACCATGTTCCTTACAGTAAGCATCAAATTTGTTGTTACAGAATTCTAGTCCATTGTCTGTTCTAAGACACTTAACTTTTCTACCTATCTGATTCTCTACCAGATCTTTCCACTCACAGAACTTGCTGAATGTTTCATCTTTTGTTTTAATGAAATAAATCCAAACTTTCCTAGTCTTGTCATCTATAATTGAAAGGAAGTATTGCTTACCAGAGAGTGAAGGAGTCACGTTTGGAGATCCCCACAGATCAGCATGTACATAGCTCAAAACATCTTCTGCATTATGATTTCCAACATTGAAACTCAACTTCTTGGATTTCCCCATAACACAATGTTCACAGAACTTTACATCTCCGATCTCTTTGCTATCCAACAAACCTTTTCCAGCCAATACTCTCATATTATTTATACTTGTATGACACAATCTACTGTGCCATAGATCCGTTTTACTTTCAGTGTTTATAGCTGTACAACTCTCAGTTATGACTGTCTCGCCATCTAAAATATACAATCCGTTTACCAAGTTTCCACACAATGCTGTAATATCATTTTTATGATATCTTACTTTACCAGCTCCACCTTCATGTCTATATCCCAATTTATCTAATGTACCAGTTGAGATAAGATTTCTCCTAAGGTCAGGCACAAATTTCACATTATTCAGTACCTTAATCGAGCCACCATGTGTGTTGACTTTTATAGATCCAACTCCTTTAGCTTCTACTGAGTGATCATCCCCAAGCAGAATGGTTGATGCTCCTGTTTCTTGATAACTACAGAACCAATCTCTTCTTGAAGTCATGTGTGAGGTACAGCCTGAGTCTAGAACCCACACATCTTTTACCAGTTGATCATTTACACTCAATGCCTCTATGAATGTCAATTTTTCTGTGATAACTCCTGCTTCACCCTGACTCTCATTTTCAAGTTTCTTTTTCCGGGCAAAACAATCTTTCTTCAAATGGCCTTCTTTCTTGCAGAACCAGCAGGTTGCTCTTGTTTTTGAGTTTGACCTACTCCCATTTTTACCTTGGCCACCACCTTTTTGATTCTTGTTCTGTGGCCTGCCTCTCTCATTTGTATACAGTACAGTGTTGGATGCCCTTGAAGATTCAGCTTGTTCTGACATCTCCCTCTCTAATGATTTAGCCGAGGACACCACATCTTGCACTGACAAAGTTTTGTTGCCATACTTGAGAGTATGTTTAAGCTGATCGTAGCTCAAAGGTAATGAGTTCAAAATTAATATTGCCTGAACTTCTTCCTTAACTACTATCTCAAGACTTCCTAATTCTGCAACAATCTTTAAGAAATCGTCCACATTCTCATTTATACTCTTAGACTGATTCATCTTGAATGAATAGAACTTAAGCTGAAGATACACCCGATTGGGCAATGACGTTTCCGTATACTCCTTGTTCAATGTATCCCACATTTCAGCAGCAGTAACACAATGATTTATCTTCCTAAGTACTGTATCACCAACATTCAAGATTATCAAGTTCATGGCTTGTTCTGATTTTTCTACCTTTTCAGGGTCTGTTACAATCTTCATAAGAGCATAAGATGATGAGTCTTTATCATCATCGTTATCATCATCATCAGTCTTGGGTTTCTTTTCTTCGCTCTTGTTTAGAGGAAATTCCTTTGTCAAACTGAAATCGTTGATGATACCTTTTAATCCGAGAATGCCTAAATGTGCCATCATCCTTATCTTCCACAATGAGAAGTCTGAAACTCCATCAAATTTCTCGATCTCGATCCTCTGCTTTGCCATCGATTAAAGAACCCGATGCTCTGATACCAATCTGTTGCGGATAAACTTCAAACCAGAGTAAATCGAGATGATTTATCTTTGAATCTAAACCACTCAAGCTCACAAATCTCTCACAAATCACAAATGATAAATCTGTAACTCAAGAACACATAAGATTTGTTTACCCGGTTCAACAAGATCGATGTGATCAAGTTTACATCCGGGGCCGAATCAATCCGGCAATTCACTAGCTCAAGAGAAAGTAACAAGCTCTGTACCAAGCTTTACAACTACAACAATGGAAGATCAAGCTCTGAAACTCTCTCACAACCCGAGAAGAGATGAGCTCAAGAAGAAGAAGATGAAAAATTATAACAAAATAATAACGATCCAAAACAACTTATTTAACCTGAATCTTCTCGCTCTTTTTTCTGTAACAACTTGGTTCACTTCTTCAAACCATCCAAACCGGACTTAACCAATGCTTCAATCAATCATGATTTAATTAAACCATCAAACCACATGTAATTGAATCATTAACAAACAACA
>KE157671.1:27576-44735 GCA_000411055.1 Leavenworthia alabamica
AGCTAGTGAAGTTCTTTACAGTGACTAGTAATACAGTATCAAACGTTCGAACCAAATTTCTTATCTTTTTAGTCGAATTACGAAAGGCAACTTATTTATGTAGAGTGGTGGAAGTATTATCACATGAAATATAACAATATGAAAAAGAAGCAATGATATAATATAATTGTGAGAATCTGCCTTTTAAAAGCATACCATAATTTACACACCATATATATCCTACTGTCCATCTCCCAAATGTTCCATATACATTGTTTAACTTTGTTATAACAAGACTAGAAACAAAAGCTGAAACAAAAGGAGACACTAGCCATTTCCATCGAGTTGGCCTTGAGAAAGAAGGTGAGCCATGTATTGCTGCATTCACAATCAAAAGAGCTAATTCAATACTCGAGAGCTATTTCCACATAATTTAACAAACATATCTATTAGCATATGTCACCTACACCAACGAGAATATGTTAATCCAAATTAACATCATTAGAGAGATTGAAGAAACTTACCGAGTGGTAAACGTATGGAGATTTACCCTGGCGCTCAAAATGCTTAGTCATTATACAGAATTCGACAGGACCCCAATCCTCAGATTCATAGCAATTCCCGAGTGCCGCTTTGTACAGCTTTACACCAATTTAAAAACCATATTTTAGAGAAGAAATCAACTTTAAACGACAATACCAAATGTCTCTGGGACTAACCTTAGCTGTGTCGGTCAGAAGTTCAGTTCCGGCAGGGTAAGATGCATAAAACTGATCTCCTCTTGAAAATCCTGCTCTTGTTCTACAAAAGAGTCAAATCCCATATCCCCCCAGTTATGAACATTGAATTACCAAAACAAATCTGAGGAGTCGACAAATCTGCCCACTGATCTCAAATGAAGTAAATTGAGATGGGAAGCTAAGGTTTGAAGACATTACGTGTTGTTTGTATAGAAGAATGTGAGGGCAGTAGTGAAGCTATAGAATCCGGCGTAAGAGAAGACCCGCCGTAGTTTCTGGATCTTTAGAACCTCTGAGCATACATCCAAGATCATCATCTTCTTCACCCTCGAAAATCCAACTCACTAACACAGATTTAAAATTAATAACCTATGAAACTCTTTCAGTTATTATTACCCTTAATTATATCGAACACTTTGTGATCAGTTTAAGTCAAACTGATTAACTCTTCTTTTTTTTCCAATTGTGGACCACAATGGACTGACCCACCTGGTCCATGCTGCACCAGCAGACGTGAAACCACTAGCCCACGTGTTCCACTCTGAAATTAGGTCTTTATTAGGCCTTTCTATGTCCACACAATATACATTGGGCCTTTCTATGTCCAACATCGTACGGGTCTATGAGAGTTTTTCATTCTGACCCAATAAATTTTGATTATATAAATTATAATGAAAGACCACCAAAATTTGTCAACAAAAAAAAAACAGACAGTGACGTTCGTTTGTACAATTACATTTCTAACCACGTGTCGATTTAAAAAATACAAAATAATGTTATTAGCCAGCCACACGTTACACTGTTTACAAGACAAAAAAAAACACAAGAAGAGTATATTTTCTCAGTAAAATAAATACAAAGCGATCTTTATGTTCAAGGTACGAGCTAGTGGCAATAATGGAGCACGTACCTATCGTCATCTTCTTGCTTTCCATTCTTCTCTTCGCCATATCCATCGAGGCTCCTCCACCTCCGCTATTTCCCGATGAAGCTCTCCCCACTAAATCCGGCTACCTTCCGGTTNTCTTCGGGCTAATCTTCTTGGATAACCCCATAGGAGTTGGATTCAGCATCGCCGCCTCAACACAAGACATACCCACAAATCAAAGACAAGTTGCGGAGCATCTATATGCGGCGCTCGTGGAGTTCATTGAGCAGAACCCAGGTTTTGAACACCGACCTGTTTACTTTACCGGAGAGAGCTACGCCGGTAAGTATGTTCCAGCTATTGGATATTATATTCTTAAGGAGAAACCTAATGGGAAGGTGAATTTAAAGGGTCTGGCCATTGGAAACGGGTTGACCGACCCTGTGACTCAGGTCCAGACCCATGCGGTCAACGTCTATTACTCGGGTATGGTCAACGCAAAACAAAGAGTTGAGCTGGAGAAAGCGCAGGAAATATGTGTAGCTCTCGTGAACTCACAGAAGTGGCGTGAAGCAGCAGAAGCAAGGAGCGATCTATTAACGCTATTGAGTAACATGACGGGACTAGCCACACTCTACAACACAGCACGTTCGATTCCGTACAGGACAGACCTTGTGATTGACCTTCTGAACCAAAAAGAGACCAAACGGGTTTTAGGAGTAACCGAAACGATGCGTTTTGAAGAATGTAGTGATGAAGTGGAAGATATGTTAAGAGCAGACGTAATGAAAAGCGTAAAGTTCATGGTGGAGTACGCGTTGGAGAGAACTAAAGTGTTGCTGTATCAAGGTATGCTGGATTTAAGAGACGGCGTCGTTTCAACGGAAGAATGGATGAAGACAATGAATTGGTCGGGGTTGGAAATGTTCTCGACGGCGGAGAGACATGTGTGGAAGGACGGAGACGGTGTGATCGCAGGGTATGTTCAGAGGTATAAGAATTTATGCCACGTGGCGATTGCAGAAGCTGGACATTTTGTTCCGACAGATAAAGCTGTCAACTCAAGGGATATGATTGAAGATTGGGTTTTGGGAAAAGGCTTGTTTGGTGGTGATGACGTCAATCAGTCAATTTCTTCAAATCTTTACCATTCAATGTAAGATAAGATTTGTGCATTGTATCATTTATGTATTAGTGAATAAGATTCAGATTCTAACTGTATTCTGGATTTTTTTAATGTACACTAATGTCCTCAGTTTCACTTTCAATAAAATGTAGCATATAAACCTCTTCGTTGGTTAATAATTAACGCTTTTTACTTAATAAGAACAAGAAGATTTAAAACGTAATGAATGACTTTTTAGAAACATGTAATGGCGATTGGAGGCGGGATTGTGATTGAGATTCAAAGTGATGAGTATAAAATACACAAACACAAAGAAAACACAGAGAAAACCCGTACTATGAAGCCATTTTTGTTATATGGGAAGAAGAGGCAGGGCACCCCATAGAAAACCTACAGGTATTTCAGAGCTATTGATCTAATCTCTCCCCTGTTTTTGCCTCTTTCCCAATTCGAAAAAAAAAATCACAGAAACGAAAAAAAAAAAACAAATTTAGCCTAATCGTAGAGATAATGTTGACAGAGAACAAAGAATGGTTTAAACTGATATAAACTCTGAAGACGGCTCTCTCCATAAGTTATGAAACTAGTAGCTTTTATATTGCGAAACTTGGACAATTAGGGCTGACGATAGTTATAACTATGTTGGGCCTTCTTAAAGTTATGTTGGGCCTTCAGTGTTATAATCCGTGTTCGGCCTACATAATATGCTCATTAGCCCTTCCACTCATATATTTTCCTTTGGACATCACTTCACCATTTTATTATATTTTAATTTAGTTTTAATTTTTTTTTTGTCAAATATAAAAGAAACTGAGGGCACGATTGATAATTTGTTTGGATGTAAAAACATAAACAAATGAGAGGTCAATGGATTTGTTGATGATAAACTTCGATAATCTTTTCTTCGGAGCTTCGAGTTTATTAATGTTGTACATCTACGTCAATCTTTGATATGTCCGTGTCGCCCAATTTGTAAAAGACGTGTAAAGCCAATATAGGAGAAATTGGAAGGAACGTGAAGGATAGTGGGGCCCATCAATGTTACGATAAGGTAACGCGCTAATCAATTTTTTAATTGCTTAAAGCCAAAGCAACCGTTTTTTAAATAAAAAAACTAATCCAAATATTTCCATTATAAATAAACGCTTCTGTCCTAACCACTTGTGTTTCCTAAGCAACTGAAAATGGAGGGAATAGTTCTGATCTCATCGTCGCCACTCAGATTCAACCCATTGATGACGAAGCAAAGGATCGTCACCGGAACCAAGAGAAGACGAATCATTGTCTGTGCCGACTATTACAGAGGAGGAAGAACAGTGGACGAGAACATGGTGGTTCTTAGGAAACGAATCCACGAGATGAAGATGGTTGAGCGCAACTATGAACCTCCTTCTCATTGGATGCAATGGGAGAAGCGTTTTTACTGTGATTATGACGCTACTATATGTGACGTTATCTCTCTTCTACAAACTTTTCTTATGAACTCTCGTCCTAGCGTCGCGTTTGGAACGTTGTTTCTCCTCCTTGTTAGCGTTCCCGTCTCCTCTGCCGTTTTTGCGTTTCGTATCTTCGATATAGCTCTTTGGCTTTTAGACGCTGCCAACGTAGGATGATTACATATATTACATTTGCTATCAGAGAGTGTTTCCTTGCTGGGATCCTTCCTTGCTTTTGTTTATCACGTTCAAAGCTATATGCTCTTTCTCAGTCAGAGATACCTACTGCTTATCTTCCAAGCTTATAATCACTATTTAACCTGTGACATAGTTGCTTTGTATCTAGGATAGTTGAGTTATTTAGAAATTGGAATATTTTTTTTACCGAGTCACTTTGTACCATAATAAAAAAATATGTGTTTTGTTACGTTCCATTAACGAAGGAGTTATCGAAATTTCCTTGTTTTTTATATTGTGATTACAGCTGGTGAGCTTGGTGTTAAGATCATCGACAAAGAGAGGTCATGTGAGTAAAAAGAAAACAATTTGAAAGATAATGGTTAATTTAGACTACAATGACAATGTTTTGGATTTGTATCAACAAACACCTTACATACCGAACTAAGAAGTTTTTTTTATGTATTAAACTGGTTACTGCTCTACTCTTTCTTCAAGAAAAAACTTGGGGTTTCACTTTTTATGTGGCCAACAGAGTAAAGAACCATTGATATAGAAGATGCTGCAGAAGAAGATGGTCAAGGTTGAATTGTATATTCCAAAATTGAAGAGAAGAATCTATTACAGTCCGTAAGAGTATAAGAGAAGACCTTAACCAGGCGACTTTAAGCATCTCAACCTCAACGTCTTTGTATCTGTTGTCTGTAAGTTACAAAAAAAAAAAAAAAATTCTCAGTTTCAGAAATGTGAAAAAATCATTTTCTTCTTTAAAAATCACTTCATCTCTCCTTTTCCCTTTCACTGTTATTGAATGTGTTCATAACCATATAGTTATTATTATATCTCTTTAGATAGTGTGGATTGTGGTAATACTTCCGATTCTTCTGTTGTGTCCTCCAGTAGCAAGCGAGGGCCCCGAATGCGCAGCTTGCAAGTGCTATGGCTAATGCAGCTCCTACTGGCACAACTAGAGCATTGGTGGGCATTGCCATTTCTTCTGCAGGTGTTACCATTTCCTCCTTGCTTCTACTTTCATCATTTTTCTTGTAAACAGAAACCAGTGTCTCTCCATAGTACTTCTTCAAGAATTTATATACTTCATCATGATCCCAGTCAATGTTACTCTCTGCGCTCGAAAGATAACATGAAGGACATAGCTGTTTTGGTGGCCATATCATCTTTGGGAACTTGGGGTCTTCTGTTCCCAGAGAAGCTTCTTCCTTCTTGAGTCTCTCATTTACTTTGTTGTGTGTGCTCCATAGCCACAAGACAAAATCTCGTGCCTTTGTAAACGGAGTTTTGACGCTGTGAGTGAAACACATATGCTGTTAGATGATAAAAGATGTGATAAACGAGGTTTTTAGCTATCCAACTAGATCTGTCTTCACCTTAAGCACATGTCGTGAAAATGTCTGCGGCAATCATCACACATGAAGAAGTTGTTGATGAACTCACAAATGGTTGTGAATGCAAATTGACTTTCTCCATCCTCAATCCTCACAGAAAGTGAATGCATCAAAATCCATAATCCGCAGCTGCAGTCAAATATTGGTGCTTACTGCTTGAGTTTAAAGATCCTATCACATGAAATTTGACAAAAGACTATACCTGAATCCCCTAGTTTCGTTCTTGCTGCCACGGCAAAACATCTTGCCAAATACGATCATGTATAGAAAACAGGAAAATCAGGTTTCTTTGTGTTCAAGAACATGAAGAAAAGTAAGTGGTTGGTTCGAGCACACTCACGTAATATCCACGGGGAAGGTCTTTTCGGCATATATGGTAGTTTTGTAGGGTATTGTTTGCTCCAGATTCCTGGTTATAGGAGCATTCGCCTGATGGGCATAGACCATCATAATTCACGAGAATATCAGCACTTCCTTTACGACACCTATAGGATTTTTCAGCATTTGATTAGGCATGAGAGAAACTAAGCAAGCAGCAAAACGTATATGAGAATACGGAAGATGAGATACAACCTTCTTGAAGGATGATGTGTCACTAAAAGCTGCAAAAAACTGATAAACGAAGTACTAGTTTCAGATGACTTGATTGCCTGTGGCCATGAACATTACTCAATAACAAGGCTGAAAGGGATTGTTTACATACAACAATAGAATTATAATAAAATCTCTACCTTATGTGCTAAAATGATATCAAAAGCTTCTTCAGTTGCTTCCTCAATGTCGAATACGGCCTGAGAGATCTGTAAAGAATCCAACTTTACTTAGTCTGTTGGAATTATTAAACCAAATTCCACTAGTATATCAAAGTGGAGTCAGAACACATTCTAAGAGACCTGTTCATTTCCAAATTGCTGACCATCCAGGACATAAGAGCTGCACAGAATTTGACAAGATAACAGATTTGAGGCAATATTAGCTAAACTAAATATACACATATGAGCTTTCATATGAACTTCAACTCAATTTCAGTGCACGGCATACCTGCCTATCTTCTTGTTGATCCATTTCAATAAAAGGTCAGCAGTGCGCCATTCACCGACTAAGCTTATCTCATTTTTCTCTTGTTTAGGTTGCCAACTGCCACCAACGAACTTTTTAGGAGAGGCCCAAAAGAGAACTGGATAATGATCAATGGAGAATCTGTCACAGAGCTTCGCATTAATCTGCGCTGCCAGAAAAGTCATAAAGTAACAATTAGAATGAAAGTAATATAAACAACCAAATAAGATTTAGTTTTCAAAATCCCCAATCTCTGACTCACATGATCCACATGAAGTAGTTAAGAGAAACAGAGAAAGAGAAAAAAAATGGCGTCAAGTACCTTATTTGCACAATCAACTCTGGTCATCAAAACAAGACCAGGATGTATAGCGTCTGCTCCATTAAAAAGCTTTGCAACTTTTTCATAATGTGGCTGTAGAGTAACGCATTGAATGTAATGAACAACAATGATAAGACAAGGCATTGAATAAGTAAAAGATAAGACATTGGATAGCGTTGTTTACTTTGTAGTTTCTACAAGCAGGACACCTGAAATTAAGATCAATGTCAGTATGGCACAAACTCAAACACCTTTGTGAATAATAATTTATAGACTAGGATGGTAATTAAAGTTAAGTTATTTCCGGACAATTTTCGATGAATTTTGGAAACGTAAAGCCCCAGGTTCGAGTTTGTAGAACATTTCCAGAAGATTCAGAGCTAAACAAACCAAAAAGAGGAAACCTTTAGGAAACTGACCAGTGAGCGAAGAACTCTAAAATAGCGTACTTGGCGGGTGTATCTTTAAAAACTGAATCAAAGTTGGAAGCGTTTAATTCAACAACGTAATCTTTCTGATCGGCGTTTTCATTGCCGATGTTCCGGAGAATTGAGCGCGATCCCGGGGAAAATGACGCCGCCGCAGGTTCGAGGCTCACCAAACCCACGAACAATAACAGGTGTATCAAAGACATCAAATAGAATAAAGCATACAAATTAGTAAGCTTGATCTGAATGAAAAGGAAGATCTAAGAGCAACAGGAGCTTCCCCTCTTCCTTCCGTTGAGAAACGAAGGTCTCTGGTTATGAACGACGTCATTTAGCTTTGACCGGCGTCGATAATTGTTCTCCTCCGACTTCATTCATAATGGGCTTCACTAATACCGCTATAGGCCCATTAAAATTTGCATAGCCTTGTTGGACCGAAACAAAACAAGCATTGGAAAGTAATGTGAGCTAAATTAATTAATTATATTTTAATGGTCCAAATATATTCAAACAAAGATTGTGATGACGAAAAAGTAAAGTGAAGAAACACCCTAGCAAATATAAGCCACCACTGTCCACCGGATGATAGTAGTCGACGCGCCGCCGCCGCTGATAGAGAAGACAAAAAACTAAGTGAAGCAAATGCTGAGTCAGCTAATCTTGGAAAACCAACAAAGTGACTCCAACCACTAGTCAACATCACAAGGAGAGACACACACCTCAGACCTCACACACAAACAAATTTAACACATAAGCTTTATATTATTGCCACTTCTCTAGCACTTGCAGTATCGATTGCTTTTTAGTGGCCTTCTTGGTAAGGAAAAAAAACGACACTTAAATGTATATTTTAAAATAAAACTGCAATAACAGTGTTCACGTGCACATCGGCTTCATGATTTTTGAGTATTATAATGGAGAACCATTCTACCATTACTGTTGTCACTCCGTACGTAGCCGTGGTATTGTATCATGTATACATTACCTGAGAAAAATGAAGCAAATGTTTAAAAGTCTCTCCACCTTATATATTTATTTTGTGAACTACGACTCAAAAAAGGATGAAATATTCAGATCTGTTCTTTATTCATCCAAGTCCACTGAAAGAGTATTTACGTTCAATCTAAAGATTCCAATATGCTAATGCCTAGTATATACTCTTCATGTCTTTATCCCACATTATCACGATCCACCAACGCCAATAGTTTTACTATAAAGTGCTTACGATGGCTCAACTGGACCCCCTTTTATTATGCGAATTTTTTAATTCTTACTTTTTTGTTTCAAAAAGATAACATAACCCAATTAATTTAAATTTAATACATCCTAAATTATTTTGGATACAACTAATCTTGTAAAAATTAAGTTTACTCTATTTTTTTCTATTGAAAATTTACTGGAAATTTATGTATAACCAAAAAATAGAGGGAAAATAATCCCATAGCTTACAAATCTTGGGGTGTTTTATCAACATTAGAGAAGTTCGGGGGAAGAAGTAACGAATCATGGACTATAAGAGAACTATGCAAAATTAAAATAGCTTCGATACTTTGATTAAAAAGGAGAGTCCTCTTTTATTTACTACTCTCTCTCTCTTCTCTAACTAAAATAATCAGTCTTCTTTCTTCTCCTTTGCTTCAATCCTTTTGAAACTTTTGCTAATCTTCGCTTTCTTAGTTGGATCTTCCGGTTTTGGATTTCTCAACCAGTCCGTCTTGTTTCGTAATCGCTTCGGAAAAATCTCTTGAACGTATAAACACATAGAAACGTTTCCTGCGAGTGATTCAAGTACGAGTAGTGAGAGGAGTATTGTCTGTCTCGATTAGATCAGAAGCTCTTGATTTATTCCTGGTTCGTCTGCTTTGATTGTGTCTAAGGAAGAAAGAGATATGTTTGGAGCTGGACTTCAGTTGAATCAGTTCCAGAGAGCTCAAAACGACGTCGTATCTTATGGTAGCAGATCGATTCACACTAAGGAACGCGATAATGAGTTTGCATCGCCTAAAGAGGCTTCTTTAAGTAATGTGGAACGATTTCTGAAGTCAGTCACGCCAACTGTGCCATCTCACTATTCATCTAAGGTTAGTTTCAACATTTCAAAGTCAATACTTTTTTCATAAATACAAAACTTTTTCATCTGATTGAATTCTGTATAGACAATAACTTTAAGAGAAAGGAGATGCAGTGGTGATATAGAGTTGAAGCAGCAGCGTTACTTTGTTCTTGGAGATGTATGGGAATCGTTTGCTGAGTGTAGTGCTTATGGCATTGGAGTTCCTCTCACTTTGAATAACAGCAAAGATCAAGTCTTTCAATACTATGTGCCTTCCTTGTCTGCCATTCAGATTTATGCTGATTTTGATTCGTTAACTTCATCTCTTCAAGCTAGGTGATTAATAAGTCTTTAAGCTTCTCTATTCATCAAGTTCTTGAAACCTAAACTGCCTTGAGTTTAAATTTTAAGTCATGTCTTAGTATAAGAATTTTTTTTGGAGTGTTATATGTATCATTGTGTGTAGGCGGCTAGGTGAGGATAGCGAAAGCGATTTCAGGGATTCAAGCAGTGAAGGAAGCAGCACTGAATCCGAAAGAGGACTATGTTCTCCCAAGGAGCAAAACTGTTCTAGAATGGGCCAACTCTCATTGAGAAAAGAACATCATGAAGACTCGTCTAGTGATGATGGCGAGGCTTTAAGCTCTCAAGGTCATTTGATATTTGAGTATCTTGAACAAGATCTTCCCTACATCCGTGAGCCTTTTGCCGACAAGGTTTGTCTATTTTTACTAAGAATTTTAAGTAAGCAAGGCATATTGCAAGTATCATGTTAAATTTCTCATATTTTGACAATAAATTTTGTATGAGGCTACACGGGAGTTAGGTATGAAAGCTACTCTAATTGATGATTTTTGAGCTTCTTTTGTATTTGTCTTGTTATCATATATAAGTTTTACTTTCAAAAGCAAAACATTTGAAGTAACATCAAAGATTTATTTATGAAAATAATGCTATTAGTTAACTTAAACGTAAGAACTCTTCCATAGTTTTTCCAATGCATCCATTTAGGACTATTAACTGACTTTGTAAACTTCAACTACTGTCTAGCGACCGGTCCCAATCTCGAATTTTAATACTCCATCTTTTGATCCCAATAGCTGTCTTATTCAATTGTTACCATTGCAGATGTCTGACCTTGCGTCTAGGTTTCCCGAGCTGAAGACACTCAGAAGTTGTGATTTACTATCTTCAAGCTGGTTTTCTGTGGCATGGTATTAGTTCTTTGTTCCATGTGTACATGCTTTGTTCCCTTATCGGCTCTCTTAGAATCCATTTATTACACTGTTGTAGGTACCCAATTTACAAAATACCCACAGGACCAACAGTCAAGGATCTGGATGCTTGTTTCTTGACATATCATTCCCTTTACACACCCTTTCAAGGTAAGATTGGTGGTGTTGAGCTTTGTTTATAGTAAGAAACACTAGTCACTAGTTCATTCATTCTAGCTATGGCCATACCATCAGAATATGTATGTTTCATATGATCTAAGAGTACACCTTTTGGCTGAAGGTGTATTCATTATATCTAACTCTATATATCTTCTGCTCTTGTTGGTGCAGGTGTGACAACACAGTCTATGTGTGGGATGCAGCCAAGGGAGAGTGGTGAGAAGATGGAGCTGCCTGTCTTTGGTCTTGCCTCATACAAATTGAGAGGTTCTGTTTGGACAGGCTTCAGGAACTCTGGGTACCAGCTCGCGAACTCCCTCTTCCAAGCCGCAGACAATTGGCTTAGGTTGCATAAAGTCAACCATCCTGATTTCATCTTCTTCTGCAGCCGGTGATACTATGATTATACTACGATGACCGATAAAGGATATAAGAAGTTATAAAAAGGAACTCTTTATGATTATTGTCCCAGAGGAAACCATACATATAGGATACCATCAAGGTTTTCAGCTGAGAGCTTCTGTAAATGTACTACAGAATGCTAATTTTCTTTTTTTATGTGTAAAAACATTGTTTTTGCAATGAAAGCTAATAGTTAAGGGAAAAGGAAGACTCAGTGGTCCTATCTGTGGGTTCTACTTCTAGTAGCTTCCTCTTGATGGCTTCAGAGCAAAGACGGGCCATCATATGGTGGAAGGAAAGCAGATCAGACAGCCGCTCAGCCGACAACTTGGCCATTGCTCTCTCTTGCTCCTCTTTCCTCTTCATCATTTTCATATACACAGACGAGTTCCTCACCGTTGCTCCCATTTGTTTCAGCCTATTCTCTTGTTGCTTGCTTAGAACCGTGTTTGCCTGCATGTTTCATTCAGCCATGTCAGAAAATTCAACACTCAAATGGCTAATATATAAGCCTGTATGTAAACAAGTGAAATCTCTGACCTCAAGAAGCTCAGCTCCAGAGAAGCTTTTGACTAACATCTTCCTCTTTATCTCCATCTCTGTTGTGTTTAGTTGCTTCTTCTGAAATGCAATCACAGCTTTCACAAACTCCTGATAAACAATAGCGCAGCCAGGATAATCAAACTCATCAGAGCCTGATAGCCTCATCCTCTCAGGATGAAACTGCAGACCCATCAAGAATTGACCTTCCTCTGGATCATATCGATTCGGATCATAGAACCCTTCAATCAAACCATCAGGAGCATATGCCATGGGCACAAAACGCTGTGCCAGTCTCTTAACACCTTGATGGTGATACGAGTTCACCATTATCTCAATCTCCTCAAACCACTTATGTAACGGCGTATCTTCCAAGATTCTAGCCTCGTGCCTGTGCCCATCGTAGTTGTCATAATCTATATGCTTCGTCCTACTCGTAGTTATAAGTTCCTTGTCAATGTCTTGGTAAAGAGTTCCGCCTGCAGCAACGTTAAGAACCTGAGAGCCACGACAAATCCCTAAGAAAGGAATGTTTCTTTCGAGACAGAGTCTAGTAAGAGTCAGCTCAATGCTATCTTTCTCTCGGTCGATAGCCATGTCCTCTGCGTGCGCCTTTTTGACCTCCTCTATGTCCTCCGGCGAGAGTCCTGGGAGTTCGGCATCTGCGTAGAGAGAAGGATCGATGTCTTCTCCTTCGCAAAGAAGGACACCATGGATAGGCTCGAAACTCTGGAGCATAGAGTGAATCCCGTTGACACGTGGCACAATAATAGGGACTGCACCATAGGAAACGATGAGATCTAGATGGTATTCTCCGACGAAGTCCACGTACTTGTTTTTGCGGAGAGTCCGACGAGAGACGATGAGAACTCTAGGGAGAATCTTGGACGAGAGATCATTAGCGACAACCATTTCTAATTAACTTGTTTGGTTATGTATTGATTCTCTTCCCTGTTTGTATGGTTTTGTTTTTGTTGATGTCTGAGTTCTGTTTCTTATTTATAGATTGGAATGGAGGCGTCGAGTCGCAGCGTAAATACAATGCGCGCACTATCTGTACGTTTTTGGTCAAACCTTTCTGATTAGATACTGACGTGGATTTCTCAGGATATTCCTCCTTTTGGTTCGGTTATATAAGATTTAAAAATAACTTTCCATTCCGGTGTCGAATGGATCAGATTTGGGTTTTAGGAGGATTAAGATATGAATGGATGATGACTCATTGATTTGTAACAGTATTAGGCAGCTGCAGGCATAACATATCTGTCTTTAATGATGTTTTTTAAATTTAAAACGAACATTATTTTTCCATGGAAAGAATTAAAAAAATGGGTCGTATTGCTGCACTTGTACAGCGTCTTGAAAGAGTGAGCATTCTTTATAGTTAATTACCCTCTGTTTTAGATTCATGTATGTGGTAGATTTTATTAGTTTCTGGTGTTTCTAGGAACAGCTCTTTGTGTTACTACTTCTCTTCTTTAGAATTATCATTCGAATACATAAATTTTTTGTTTGTTCTGATTCAAGATTTAGAATCCGGAACTAACTAAGAAATCAGAACAAAGAATGGAAGGAGAGGAGAAGCTTCAAAGTCATTGAACTTAAAAGGGAAGAAGTATAACATCGTTGCTTCGTCTTGTGATTCTCAGCCGCTCCACGCTTTCTACGAACTCTCTGTCATATAACAACGATCACAGTACATGTAAAACACTTTATTCATTACTTACTTCCAAGTTCAGAGTTTATTCTTAAGGACTTACTTCCACGGAACATCTCCAGTATTCCTCCAGATACCTTCTTCATCTCTGTAGACCAAAGAGAAGTCAGACTCTATATGGAACAACCTCAATTCAGACCCACTCTGCATCCCTGCAGATTGTAATGATCATCCAGCAGCATAAGCCTATTAGTAACATCAAAATCTTTGACGCCCAAGAGGAATTTTCTTATAGTATTTCATTTGCAAGTTGCAACTATAGAAACTGGGATATGCAAAACAGAGGAAAAGCTTCTTAACAAAAACCTTACCAAACATTTCCTCTAGCTTATGAGCAAGAGTTAAATAGTCTCCATGATCAAGAACACAGACCTTGCGACCTACCACAAACCCATCCATGGTGACCTTTACATAACCATGCTTCTGTTTGTATCCTTCATTACTACTCCAATATTCCTTTTCAGTTTCGTGACTCTCCAGCAGAAAATTGTTACAGCTGGACTGGGACCCTTCTGTAACTTCTCTGTACCCGCCCAGACCTATCACTTTGACCACATATATAAGAAAAATAAAATACAGAAGGTTGCTTGCTGTGAAAGAGCGAGAACGATCATACAAATATAAGAAAACAGCACACAACGTTTCAAAGTTAAGACAATCAAAGGAAACATGTTATTTACTTTGAGCAAAAGCTACTTATCACTTCAGTTATATTAGCGAAATACTACAGGGAACAGGCTAAGAAGCTCACTTTGGCCAGATGTGCGGTAAGTCTCATGTTGAATGGTTCTAAGGCTGAGACCTAAATCGATTACGCCACCATATTCCAAGGTCTCAGAGTAATATGGATGATACTTGAAAGAACTTGAGAAAACACCTGGTGGGTCTGAGTCCATAGTTGCTTTCTATAACAAATCTATATTCAGTACATAAGAGGAAAAAAATGGAATAAAATGTGAGTTGAATGATGTGAATTTATAGCAAGCTGCTAAGGTTGAGAGTGTCAGGAGAGTTAAGAGACATAAGTGCAAACAGGGTAGAGACAAAAGATAAGAGCCCATTACCAATCAAGCAGTGGCCAGTTTGTGGTCTTTTTGTTGTTTGTCTGACACCACTAAGTGCAAGGGATGGGGAGGTCATCACAGGTTCAGATTTTGTAACCCATACGTTTTTGCAATACTTTTAGTGAGCCACCTCAAACACCTGAAATTATCAAAGTCAAGATTGTACTACTAATCACAGCAGAGAAATCTCCATCTGGTGAACTGTCTCCATGATATCCGAGAGTGTTGCCAGCTCAATGTCTCAACTCAAAACCTGAAACCACCCAACATTAAACATGTTACATATGAAATAGATAAGATTGTGATCTGTAAGATAAGAATCAAACAAATTTAAACGTAGACAGAGAAAGAGAAGAACTCAGTATGGTCTTACATAATGGTAGAAAGATAATATCTTTCAAGACAGAGCTTTGTTGTTAAATACTAGACAATTTCAGCTTTATCACTACATCATGTTTCCCACACCATACTAGGGCTGTGTGGTTGGTGGATCCAAGACAGAATATATGTACACATGAATCAATGTCTGTACAGTGCTCTCATGGATAACTTAAGCCCTACAAAACAAGTGGTCCAAGGGAACACACCCATTCTTCTCAAGATAACTTTTCAAATAAACAGCTTGTTGCCATAACAAAACAAGGGAAATCATTACAATATCATGAGTTTGCAGCATCTCATTTGATGCTTTTCCTAATTCACAGGTGTATGACATGAAAAACTGCCTCCTAAGCTAATACACAATTTTCCGGGATACTAAATGTACGTGTAAACGGAAATGTCATCTTTTTTAACTACACACTTCTTATATATTCAATGGATGCTGCCTTAGAGCAACAACTACATGCACATATAGCCTGTAAGGAACAGAAAAGCCCGGAAAGTTTCACTTATGTGGAATCATGGTTGCTAAGAAACTCAGTTATGCAAGGATAGACTTGCTCCACCGCCTGCAGTGAGATTATCATAATAACGACTGAGAAAGAAAACAAGCACACACATAATGATATATTAAACAAAGTCCAACAAGGGTGACCTAGAAACAAGTGTGAAACAACATACCAATCGTCCTCCAACTAAATCATAATGTGCATAATGTGGTCCGTCTGGTTCTCCAAGTAATTTGTAAGTGACCAAGTTCTGGGGAAACAGCTTAGCAGTATCTGCCATATTCACAAGCAATTGTAATTAGCAACAATCGTGAAAAATGTATACATGTGGCTTGAGCATATTAAGAAACTATGTATTAAACAGCTTAACATTTTATCTGGTGAGGTGGAAAGTATCATGAAAGTTAATCCTTCTATACCTTGTACAGCCTCAAATAACTCAAAACAATTCTGTAATAGCATTGTTGAATGAATCTAAAATACAATGCATATCTGGGCATATGAATGGTTTAATGTATAACAATGTGTAGCTGTTCATCTATGCAAAAATATCACAGTAGTTCATAATAGAGATTGATTTAGTATTACCTTCCACAGCCGCAGGGGGACAGATCAAGTCCCTGTCACCTGCAAGGGCTAAGACAGGGACACTAGTTCTGGGAAGATGATCCTTGTAGTAAAATTTACCATTACGATCACGTAAGCCTCCCTCTCGAAAGGCTGTAGTCAGCTGAATAAGAAGTTTTGCAGGTATGGTACCTAAAACAGAGAAATTCTTTAAAATCACCATAAATAAAGAAACAAAAAGAGGAAGTAACTATCACTTGTATCATCATCTCATGGCAATTCATAAAAACATCTAATAGTAACTCTGCAACATTTTATTTTTTTCATAAGGTGGGTACATCTCTTTTCTAACCGGCCACATCACATGCTTAAATATGATCAAATGTTTGTACTTACAGAAGTTATTCAAGACAAGCTTTTGTAACATTTCAGGGTGCATCATATCCGTTGCTGAAATCAAATCATTAAGCCAAGATAAAACATATGGAGCACGTGACGAAAGAGGATAAGCTGCAGCCAAAAGAGAGCCCAAAGGAACAACTGGAACACTCAGAGCTTCTGCAGGATCAGCCTGTAGAAGAAGTTTTTAGTAAGTTTCTGATACGTATGAAGCCAAGAGGCCACCTATTTTGTACCAGTACAAAAGGAGGAAGCAGCCACAGAAAGCATAAGAGGAGAAGGAGCAATATGGAGCAGCTATTAATCAGAGCATGTGGGCTTGGTTAAGTAGCCTTAACTATAGTTAAGTAATACATAACCACAGTAGAGTATGGTAGACTTGTGCACATGGGTTGTGTGAGCACAAGTAAGTAGTATAAATATGAAGAGTGGGGGAATGAGAAAGGGTTATCAAAGTTGTGAGAAGTATTGTATGGGGGAGAGGTGAGAACTTCCAGATCAAAGAATCACACTGTAACCTTTTTCATCTATTAATATTATAAACCATTATATACATTGTCTGATCTCCTTAGTTTTGTTCTCTACTCGTAAC
>KE157674.1:3181-20815 GCA_000411055.1 Leavenworthia alabamica
AACAAATAAAAAATATGACAAAAAGTAGAAAGTAACATTACCTTTTATCTTAATCTCATTACTTAGCAAAACTTCTTCAACATTAATACATAAATCAATTAGAGAAAAGAAAATAGTGATATTCTGAAAACTGTTTTAAAAGATATAAGAGAGAAAATTAAGTTGATAGAGAAAATTGTTTAAAGATACGTATATTGTGAAGTTAAAAAAAAAAATTCTCACAACAGTAAAATATATAGGTGTTTTAGTGGATAAAATCATATGCATTTTTTATGAAAAAAAAATAGGAAGTGCATGTAGTGGGTAAAGTGATTTAAATAAAAAATAATCGTTTTCATGTATTTAGAAAAATAATAAAATAAAAATAAAATAAATTGTAGATTTTTCTGGTTGTGACACCTCAGCTTTTGCTTAGGTGTCAAAAGGAGAACCTAGCAGTTTTTTTTTAATTTACTGCTGAATTAGTATAAATAGATGTATTTTAGTTAATTTTTGAAGGATAATATTATATGTATTGTAGGCAAACTTCAACATTGTATATATTTTGTATACACACATAGCCCAAGACAAATATGGATTACCTTAGAAAGTTGTACAACATAGTCATAAAAATTATATTAATGAAATTAAAAATTTGATAGTCAACTTCAGAAATGTTTAAAATTGTTTTAGTGCCTCAAAAATGCATCAGTCAAAATTAACTTATTTTAATTCTTTATACTCCACTAGTTAACAAATAGTCAATTCGATTATGCATTTTCTTGTAGAATCGAATTACGTTGTAAAAATCTAAAAACATCGATCATGTTTAGATTGAATAGAGATTTTGTGTTCTTAATGTATTACATTAGCTATAAAAATGCATAACATGACATATGTATGTAATAATATGAAACGCTTTGACTAATTTTAGCAAATATGCATATGCATGTATATAATATAATATCTCCATTAAAAAAACGAGTAAGGCCTAATTAGGTGATTTAGATTAATTATTACATGTAAGAAAGTTTTCACAAATTAAGAGTCCGCGTGAATTTAATGCCCCAACCTAACTCTTCTCACTTATTTTCTACTTGTTGCATTTTTTTATAATTGATCTTGAGTCTTGACAATGAAATATATCTTGTTTTATACGATCGACAGCGACTCCAATCCAATTATACAACTATTATTACACTTTTATCACAACTCAAACTTAGATCGTTTTCTTTTGAGTCGTCGGAAAAATAGTCAAGATTTGAATATACAGTTTCGATCATTTTATCCCAAAAATTTTAGTTTGGATCATCGATCGTGCATGCTTACTGTTATGTTTCTTCAATTAAATTAGAAACTAGATCTACGAACAGAATCACGATTTACAAGAACCATATTAATTTCGACCAACCAGATGATAGGATCTAGCATGTGTGAAATATTATATCAAAAGAATCATGATAACTATCTCTTTTGACGCAGTTATTTAATTATGAGACGACAAATTACACGAAAATACATTTACTGAAATTTTATTCCTTTCTTTTAACCTCACAAATATGTTTTTAACTATACTACTCAAAACTAGACAAGAAAAACAAATAAATTTTATTTAATTAGAACCACAGACTTAACAAGAAGCTAAAAAAAACACACTAACGTTTCTCCGACTCCATATATAGAGACTCATAAACTTCTTTGGGTTCTTCACATTTCACAATCAGTTCCTATAAGTATTTTGTATCAATGGAGAGTTACTTGAGGAAGTGTTGTTTAGTTTCTATGTTGGTTTTGTTTCTAGGTTTAGGGTTTAAGGTAAAAGCAGAGCCTCAAGTTCCATGTTACTTCATCTTTGGTGATTCTTTAGTTGACAATGGAAACAACAATGGTCTTCCTTCTCTTGCAAGAGCTGATTATTTCCCTTACGGTATCGATTTTGGCGGNATTATACAAACTTTTTGTTTTTTCACAACTTTGTTTAACTAAAACCTTTTTTTTGACATTTCTTGTGATGTAATGAAGCTGAGCTACTTGGATTTGATAACTACATCCCTGCGTATAGTGGTGGGAGTGGTGAACAGATACTTCAAGGAGTTAACTACGCATCTGCAGCTGCTGGAATTAGAGATGAAACTGGTCGACAATTGGTATGATATCTCTTTGTCTCTGTTTAAGACAAAACATATTAATATTGTTTGGTTTTTGGTTTTGGTAATGAAGGGACAAAGGATAACATTTAGTGGACAAGTACAGAATTATAAGAACACAGTGTCTCAAATAGTTGAGATTCTTGGAGATGAGAATAGTGCAGCTGATTACCTTAGAAAATGTATTTACTCTATTGGTATGGGAAGCAATGACTATCTTAATAACTACTTCATGCCTCAGTACTACTCCACTAGCAGACAGTATAGTCCTGATCAGTACGCTGATGATCTTATCTCTCGTTACAGAGCCCAGCTCAATGTGAGTTTTCTCAACTTAAGTGATCTTCAGTTTGATGAAACTTCCTTATGACATATTTTGTTTTGGTGTGTTTATGAAGGCACTATATAGTTATGGAGCTAGAAAGTTCGCATTGGTAGGAGTGGGAGCCATAGGATGTAGTCCGAACGCTCTTGCACAAGGCAGCCCTGATGGAATAACTTGTGTTGAACGTCTCAACATGCCTAACAGAATCTTCAACAGCAAACTCAAGTCTTTGGTCCAACAGCTTAACAATCAACACTCTGATGCTAAGTTCACTTATATCAATGCTTATGGTGTTTTTCAAGACATAATCGCCAATCCCTTTGCTCATGGTATAGAGAAACACTTGATGAATCTTATAATTTATGCACACAAAAAAAATAGTAAAAAAGTTTGTGTTCTTGACACATAGATTGGGTTGGCTGGATAAATGTTTGTAGGGTTTAGGGTTACGAACACAGCTTGTTGTGGAGTTGGAAGGAACGGTGGTCAGCTAACATGTTTACCGGGACAACCACCGTGCGCAAACCGAGATGAGTACGTGTTTTGGGATGCGTTTCATCCTTCAGATGCCGCAAACACACTCATTGCTAAAAGATCATATAATGCGCAATCTCCGTCCGATGTTTATCCCATGGATATATCACAACTGGCACAACTTTGAAAGGATAGAGAATAAGGAGACTTCTTAAAAAATGTGATAATTTTCTTGGAAATGATTATGAATTTATTATATAGTATGTGTTACACAAATTGTTTCTACATAATAAAAAAAAGGATTTGCATTCTCTAAGTTATTTCCACATTATTTTTTTTTTTTTTGGGTTTTTTTAAAAGTGTATTCCTCATCTCGAAATTTTATTGCCTAAAATTGTTAAATTATTAATTAATATTTGATTTTTTTTTATCCTCACTTTCTAACTAAATTAGAGTGAAACTGAAATGTTTTTGTTTAATAACTACTTCTTGCCTCTGTTCAACTCAACTAGCAAACAATTCAGTCCAGAATACTCGAAAAGTTCGCTGAAGATCTTATCATTCGTTACAGCAACCAGCTTGATGTAAGTTTTCACGACTTCAGCGATGTTCAATGTAATTTGTGAGATTTGCTATCATAGATCATCATAGTCTCTTAAGTTAAGTTATTTTCATATTCAGTTTTTTTACGGAGATACCCATATTTTAAACGTGACCTTCCTTCTTTCATAAATTTTATTTTGTGTGTGTGATTGTGAAGGTTCTGTTCTATACAGCTTTGGAGCTAGAAATTTCGCATTGGTAGGAGTAGGAGCCACTGGATGTACCCTGAACGGAACAACTTGCGTTCAGAGTCTCATCTCGCCTGTCCGAATCTTTAACGACAGGTTCAAGGCTATGGTCCAGACTCCAGCAGTTAAACAACCAAACTAATGGTACGTTCATCTATGTCAATGCTTAGTTGACATAACATTGCGTGTTGCGGAGTTGGGGGGAACAGAGGTCAGCCTACGGATGAGTACGTGTTTTAAGGTGCAATCTTCTTCCCACGTTTGTCCGATGGATATATCACAATTGGCACATCAATGAAAGGACAAAGAATAGGAGCGTTCTTAAACAATCCCATGATTTTCACATTTTAAATTGTTAATTAATATTTGATCGTTTGATTTGTATTTGCCGTCACTGTTTCAATACCTTACAAGCTAATGAGTACAATATGTAAGAACCAACATAGAAACATTTTCTAGTTATCTAAACAAATACTAAGACATAAGAATCTCTTAGGTCAACTCCAACCTTTAACACTAAAATAGTGTTAAATTTACACTAAAAAATGTGTCTGATTTTAAAAAATTTTATAACAAAATTTCAAATTCAACCAAATAATTTATATATCATTACAAATTAAATCTCTTTCATTTCAATACACCCCTTAATCTTTCTTGTTTAATCGCTCACGTTTGCAAATTGTTTTTTCTTGTCAAGATTATAAGAGTAAATATGTTAAATTATAACGACTTAACGTCTGTCACACTCTATATATGATACACACTTAACATATGTGATATACACTGTAAAACCTCTATAAATTAATAACGTTAAGATATTTTAATAATTTATCGTGATATTAATTTATCTATAAATTAATAATTATTAATTTATAGAAATATTTTTCGATCCATAATATTTTTTAAAACAATTTAAATGTAAACGAGAAATTTTAATGGATGTTAATAACCTACTTGACTGTCCGAAAAAAAATGATTTATGCTAAAAATTTTAGAGTTTATAAATAATTATAGATTCAGTCCTTAACGCTGATAATATGTTCTCTTTCGAACCAATTACATGTATAGAATCAATTATTGAGTCTATACTTTTCATAATTTTTGGATACAAATCGAGAAACAACATAAAAAATGTTTGATGCAATAAGAAAAATTGGAGATGAATTCAACGAGATTCAAATTTTTAAAAAAATAAGCAACAATAGAATTATATTTTATTTAATTGACTTAGTTATATATGTTTATAGTTATATATATCTAAAACTTATAATTATTAATTTATAATATTATTGGGATCATATTTTTATATAGGAATTTCTAAAAAATTATTATCTTATTATCTTATCGAATTTTACTATTTTTAACATTGGCTCGAGTCGGAACCGGAAGATTTTATTAATTTATAATGTTTATTAATTTATCGAGTATTAATTTAAAGAGGTTCTACTCTATACCAAAATTGATTCTACTTTATAACATGGGAAATATGTTAAATTGTTAAAAAGAATTATTTGTGCAGCTGTGAAAATGTTGTTTAAATATTTGATCATTTGATTTTTTTATTAACCGTCAAGGGTTCAATACAGAGGTTTATGGATAAATTTTAATCGTGACCATTAACGACCGTAACTATTAACATCTAAATTCATTAACATCCACAAAAAGTGGACATGCCCATGAGTCCATTTTAATTTGTGTTGTATATCATTATATTAGTATTGGATTAAAATAACGAGTCGAATATCCCGAACCAAATTAAACTAGAGAAAAATAAAACCGAATCAAATTTTTAATCGATCAGTATAAATTTTTACAAGTTCGGTTTTAAGTAAAAATAAAAACAAAACGAAAAAAACAAAAAACGAATTGTTTTAAATGTTTTTTTATTTATTGATTTTTATATATTTATTTATTAATTTTTTTTCTAAATCGAAGCCGAAATGAACAAACCGAAAAACCTAAATAAACAAAAAATGAATAAACCATCCCTAAGAATTTGGATCGGATATTCGGATTTTCAAATACCGATCTGAAAAAACTCGATCTGAATTCTAACTGATTCTAATATTTGGTTTATTCGGTGAGTTTTTTTTTGAAGATTCGGTATTCGATTTAATTGGATACAGTATTCGATTTAATCAGACTCAGAATAAAAACTCACTATTTTAGTTATATTAGAGTTTTTAAGTTTAAGTTTACGCTGCTAGTTTTGAAAATCAAATAAGCCAAAAAGAGAGATAAGAGTGAGTGAAGAGCTAACTCCCTAGTTGAATTAGCCACGACCATCACGGTCTTCTCAACAATGATGTCCATGTGTTTGACATTTTGTTAACATACTAGAGCAATTGAGAAAATAGTTTAACAAAATTTTAATTTTAGGAACCGTTTATAGAGTTGAGCATTTCAATGGAAAAACCTAATAAAGGATCTAATAAAAGTAAAGAAAAAGAAAAATCAATAAACAAAAATTATGTAACCAAAATTTTAAAGGGTCATAATATTAAGCTTTTTTATTTATACAATATTAATTCAAAAGACACTATAAGTGTATATATATATATATATATATGTTAATTCTTTTACATAATTAGTGGGTCAAATTCTGGTGGGTACAAGTTGAATGAGTAATGGATACATATGACATGCTACTAATAACGCTCAAAAGATTTAATGATCAAATCCGTTTTATACAATTTAGCTCACTTTAATGCCTTTCTGTTTTCACATTTTTGTTTTGTCGAGAAACCTAAAACAAACAAAATATAAATATTTTTGTAATTCATTTTTAATAAACGCTATTTAAATAGATAAAAAAAATACTAAAATTTTAAAATGAAAAGAATTAACACAATTTTCTTAGTATATGCAATAGAAGTTTTCACCAACAGAAATTAACAATAAAATATATATTTTACCAATATAATAAATAAAATTTTAAAAAATTAGGAGCCTGATATTTATAAGATGAATGTGTTTTTCCTCCCCGCCTCTTATCTAGTTATTTTATTGCAATGATTTAAATATACATTTGTAAATGTTATTTATTCATGTATAATAAAAATACATATCTTCGTAGGGTGAGATGATTTTTTATTAATTTATTTTGAACATTGATGTCTTGGATAATATCCCACAATTCATATTTTTGTAAATGAGTGTGAATAAGATTATAGGAACCAAGACTTTCTGCTTCAGCTGTTAATGTCTTGGAACTGAGACGTTAATAGTTAATATCCAAAGTTTCTTTGACATCAGGGTAAGAATTCACCGTTATAATATAAATTTTTTAAGCTAAGAAGTTTCATTTACGATCTTAAATAGAAATAGTTGGAGGAAACATGGTAGCAGCACCGGCCTTGTTCAATTATGATACGTACAAACATGTTACATGTCGTCGATTTATTGAACCTTTCATTTAATGCCCTAACCTAATTCTTCAACTGTTTTCCTTTCACCAATTTAAATCTTGATTATATAATTATTTTAATTTCAGATATAAACATACACAACAAAAATACACAATCCATCACGATTTTTGTTCTCTTTCGTATTTATTAAAAAAATATGATTTTTTTTTGGTGAAGAGGAAATATGGTTTTAATTAACGCATTAAATATCCAAATTATCTTATAAATAGAACATCAAAAATTATGGAAGAAACTCTACTGCTGGTCAATGGTCAGAGAAGCACAAGTGGATTTGTCAAACCTATTGACTTTTTAACTTTTCTTCCGAAATAATTATTAGGATATATTAAATATTAAAGGTAGCAAAATTGTTTGGTTGGTATGACTAAAACAAGTCCTGGTCTAGAAGGTATTAGTGAAACGAATATATATACTCTTATTATTGTTAATTTTATTAATATTTTCAGTGATTGTTTCTTCATAGCTCTTTGATAATTCTTGATTTTGATTAATAAGTGAAAAAAAACAAACTTATTTATTGTGGACCCACCAATCTTAAAGTGACTAGCCCTACAAAAATTAAATCTACCTAAAGCACATATTAGACATGATCTACAATTCTCTATATATACACACAACTCTTTGGGCTTCTTCACATCACTGCACTTTCCATTATCAATCTTTTTTTTACTACTCAAAAGATTTTAGTATTGAAATGGAGAGTTACTTAAGGAAATGGTGTCTAGTGTTTATATTGTTGGGTTTCGTGTTAAGTGTAGCAAACGCACAAGCACAAGCTCAAGTTCCATGTTACTTCATTTTTGGTGACTCTTTGGTTGACAATGGAAACAACAACGGTCTTGTTTCTTTTGCAAGAGCCAACTACTTCCCTTATGGTATCGATTTTGGCGGTCCCACCGGCCGTTTCTCCAATGGCAAGACCACCGTTGATGAGATCGGTATGGTCCTTGTTAATATTATCTTCTCTATATAACTAAGTAGCTAAAATGTTAATAATCAAACTCTAATATAGTTTAGACCTTTCTTTGTGATGTAATGAAGCTGAGCTACTTGGATTTAATGACTACATTCCTGCGTATAATGCTGTGAGTGGTCAGCAAATACTCTCTGGTGTTAACTACGCATCAGCAGCTGCCGGAATCCGAGAAGAAACTGGTCGACAATTGGTAAATCAAATGTTTAAAAATATATTAGAAAGTTCATAAACATTAGAAAGTTGTAAGTTCTAACCATGTTTGGTTTCTTTATTGGGAATTAAAGGGGCAAAGGATAAGCTTTAGTGGGCAAGTTAGGAACTATCAAAACACAGTATCACAAGTCGTACAACTACTAGGAGATGAGACTCGTGCAGCTGATTACCTCAAAAGATGTATTTACTCTGTAGGTTTAGGAAGCAATGACTATCTCAACAATTACTTCATGCCTACGTTTTACTCTTCTAGCAGACAGTTCACACCCGAACAATACGCTAATGATCTTATCAGTCGTTATAGCACTCAGCTTAATGTACGTTTTTTTTTACTTATGACTAGTCATATCTATTTTTGTTTCACAATCGATTATTGTTTTAATAGGCACTATATAACTATGGGGCTCGAAAGTTTGCATTGATCGGAATCGGAGCAATCGGTTGTAGTCCAAATGCGCTCGCCGGAAGCACGGACGGTAGGACTTGCGTGGACCGAATCAACTCAGCCAACCAAATCTTTAACAGCAAGCTCAAATCTCTCGTTGATCAACTAAACAGCAATCACCCTGATGCAAAGTTTATTTACATCAATGCTTATGACATTTTCCAAGACATGATCAAAAACCCATCTAGATTTGGTATATCATTCTCACACAACCGTGGTTTTGCTTTTTAATAAACGAAACCGAACTTGATACATGTCCTGTCGTGTGTGTTTTCAGGATTTAGAGTGACCAACGCGGGATGTTGCGGTATCGGGAGGAATGCTGGTCAGATCACATGTTTACCAGGACAAAGACCTTGTAGAGACCGCAATGCTTACGTGTTCTGGGACGCGTTTCACCCGACTGAAGCTGCAAATGTGATTATCGCAAGGAGATCCGTCAATGCGCAATCACCTTCAGATGCTTACCCTATGGATATTTCAAGGCTGGCTCAGATTTGAAGAAAACAAATTAAGTTCCACAAGCTAATGTGTGATCGATCTTTTGTGTACCGTACTATTTTCTTGATGTAATCGAAATCGAGTGTAACATTTATTATTATATATAGTTTTCACCACTCATTCAAGTAAGGAGATGATATTGTTTGTTCATGGGAATTGTTCGTTACGTTTCATCTCGACAGTGACGATATCAAGTACGAAACACTTATCATGTTGCTTCCAGTAATCAGCCATTGGATTGACCCACTCTGGTTCAGCTATCTCCGCTCTCCGGTGCTTCAATTCATCTGTTGAAATGTTGTATTTCTCATCTCTTCTCTTCACCAACTCCGGCCTTAATACCCCTAGCCCCACCCCTTGTGGTGACATCATCAGTTCTGGTGCACCCATTGGTAACTTGTCACCTACAACAACCAATAATTGTTCAAACCAAACTAAACCAGACACAACGAACCGAATCCACCACTATAAATTTCGTAATTCTGATTAATGTTTGATTGTTTTAACCGAGATTTATCCTACTTAGACCAGATATACTACCTAATAGAAATGGTTAACATAAAACCGGTCTGGTTTAGGACAAGATTTTAGATGAGAGACATATACCTCGGTCTATCTGCCAGGTGCACCAAAACTTTCCATACGTTTTAGCTATGTTCTTGAGCTCCGGAGTTGCCACAACCTCAGGCAATCGTGGATAAGACCATGAGCCTGACTTAACCTCGTAAGCATGAGAGTGCCAAAGCTTTTGTTCATCTTGAGGCAAATTTTCGTATAACCGGTCCGATATTACATATTCAATTCCTTATAAAAACATAATAATTATAAATTCTCAAACCTGGGCAATCGATGTAAGTATATATTATGAAAACAAAAGTACCTATGAGAGGAGCATCGGAACGGTCAGAGGCAAAAACAGCGCACTGGAGGAACTCATCGTTGACTCGGTGGATGTAGTGGTGAGTCTCTATTTGCCGAGACATGTCTCCACCGTATATCGCAAAAGTAGAGACTTGAGTGTTCATCTGCTTCACTGGTAATCGCCGTTGCATGATCGTAGTTCCGGCATGAGGAACCTCTTCTTCATCGCCGCTCGAAGCCATTCTTGGTCTTTTTGTTTTTATTTTTATTTTCTTTATTCTCTTTTATAGGTTTCATTGTTTAAAATTAGATTCTTTATGATGAATGTGATACATGTCATGCATATTTCGTAGAAACGTGTCATGTAACAGATATACATATCGACCATTTGTTTAAAGTTCGACTACAATTTACATCTCTGATTTAATAAATATCAACTACAAAACCAAACCGGACCAAAAATTTCAAATCAACAAACCAAACCAAACTAAATGTTGAATCGAACCGAACGGTTCCCACAAGCAACCGAAACATGTACAAGAAAGAAGATTCACTGTGCAAAGAATGCTGACGGAAAAAATTCCCGGCCACCGGAGAAAACATTATCTCATCTAAATTACTCAATAATTTAGTAACGAATACTTCACACGCAATACAATCTTACCCTTTTCAACGCCTAGCTTTGCTCCAGTCACAAGCCAATGTCCAGGCAAATCTTGTGGTCCTTTCAACATCTCAGTCGAATCCACTATCTTAGCCAGTTTTGCTGACTGCCCTGACAAGTCATCTTTTTTCTCATCCGTTGAGGTAGAAGGACCTCCTGTTTCGAGTCTACTAACTGGTGTGTGGTCCCAGACAGACCGTCTTATAGTGCAACCAGGGACTTTGGAGAAAAGTAGTTTTAGATGCAAAACGTTTTTTGATCCGAAAAACCAAACTCCAAGCTGAGCTCCGGTGACAATATGAACGCCTGAAAGATCCCCAATGTGAGTCTCGGTGTATTCGATAGGTGATGTGCTTACATGAGAGAAGTTTTTCCATTTGATTGGCTCGAACCAGCGGCTATCTTGCTCCTCTGGTCCTTGCCATTTCGGTGCACCTATTGGCACATGAGAGTCCCAATGTGGCTGCAGGATTTTGGGAAGAGAGACTAAGTGTTGCAAATGGATTGAGAGACGGTTTTGTTTGCTTCCTTCTAAGCTCAGTCTGAGACCTGTGACCGGTTTACGCCCAACCGTTACCTGAAATAACCAAAAGACAATATATTCACTTCATTCATAAACCAAACCAAAAGATTTGGCCGTTGTGTGTTACCTGATCAGCACTGATGAATAGTTTGGGACCCATTAAGCTGAATTGAAGAGAAGGGCACACAGGTTCTTTACGTTGGAGGTTACTCTGTTCAGGAGCCCAAGCTCGAGCTATTTGGAAATCCAAGAAGTATTGCAAATCTTCAATAGGAGGCTTATCTGATTAAAAAAAGTTAAGAAGAATTTTTAAGTTGTATTCAAATATAAAGAATTTTGATAGTTTTTCAGAATAGAAACTCACATTCTAAGTAAAGGTCGATAGCACGAGTCAAATGTCGTAAACCAGGCACGCCTTCAAGCAGAGAAACAATAGGAGTAAAAGTCATGTTGATAATATCTGGAGCTGCAGGTACTGTCTCAGCCCATCGAGCATGGCTTTGTTCAAGATCATCGCCTCCTCTTCGCCTAAATATTACTGTAATATCCTACAGGAGAGAACTTTTTCAGCTGATATCTTCATTTAAACCATAGTCTAAAGAGTAAATAGAATCTGTTAACAAGAGTAATTTCGACATGGCCCCTACTAACCTTGTCTTTATATTTTAAGGGGCCAGTGATAGATTGACTCTCTGCTTCATGAAACCTGTGCTCCATCATGTCACTAACATAGTTTTCTATTTCAGAAACCGGCAAAGGAGAAGACTGATGCTGTCTGATGTAAACAACGTCTCTTCCACCAATCGTTACAGAAGTTACAATATGAGTGCCGTAATTTTCAATAAAGCTGTACCAAAAGAGTAAAACCAGAGGAGAAACCACATAAGAATCATGATAAATGTCATCAAGAATCACATATAAATGTAGCTTCCAGGAACAGTGCGTCACGTAGCTGAGCAAAATCCTACTCTTCACCTAAATGAGTTCTTTGACATTTCACTGATGTGAACTTTTGATACCATGTTCATAAGCTATAAACAACTAGACCAGAAAAATACAGAACAGCAGAAAACAAAGTGTAATAAAGAGAAAGACTATACCTAGCTAAGGAAGCAGGATCCCAAGAGGAAGGAACAGCGCGTCTAATCTCATTCCGTAAAACCAATGTAAGCTTAGCTAATTTGACTTCATAAAGTGGAATAAAGTAACCAACTAGTGCAAGAGATTTTGTGGAAGCTGCATCAACTTGCCAAGAACCTGTGTAATTAAACATAGCGTTAAAGCATCCAAGTGGTATGTTCCCTTTAACACCAGATCTCTCATTGAAGAATTCTACCATCTGCCAATGAAAAACATATCCATAATTAAATAACAAGAACCAAAACAGTATTGATCCATAGAGTTACCTAAAATTCAATACTCAAAAACAAACTATAAATTGCCAAAGTCTAGTTAAAAGCTTCTAAATTTAGAAAATTCCAAGATTAAGTAATGATGATGATGCTCTGAGCTAGTGGTTGTACAAAAACACAGATCAGAGCATCATCTTACTGTAAATACTAATCAAGACAAAGATTGAGACCTGATGAAAGCTACAAACAGGGATTCTCTGAATACTATTTCTGCCAGGTGAGCATTGAATATCAGAAGGAACATTAGAAAGAAGAAGTCCATCAGACAATTGAAGATCTATGTTTTGTCCTTGTTCATTAAGAACAAGTCTTGACCCAGGAGTTCCTTTGCAATACAGAAGTCGAACATCTGATGTAACATCAAAACCACGACCTAAAGCTTGGATCGCATTACGAAGCGTTGTGGTCAAAGCTTCTGAACTCAAGTTTCCTCCTTTACGATTCTCCATTAATCAATAATAATAATAATAATAATAATAAACCGAAATCGATGATTTATAAATCACCAAATAATCTAGGGTTTGTGAGAAGAAGAAGATAGACTTTTTGTTTTTGTTTTTTTGATTTAGCCTCCCACCAACACCATTGCTGGTTTTGACTCTCCAACAATCATAGAAATAGAAACCGCGTTTGAGATTTTTTATTTATTTATTTATTTTATTTATTTATGTGTGATATTTATGAAGAAGATTCTTAGGTTGACTGGTCTTTTGCTTTGGTTACTAGATCCTTTCTTCATTTCCGGACAGACAAATTTATTGACTTTCTGTTTTTAATTTTACCCTTTTTTAATAAGATTTCCAATATCATTATGACTTGTTGTTGCTTAAATTCAGCATATGCTTTTCTTTTTTCAAGGAATATACAACATTTTATTGGTATATAGCTTAGTCAAACTTTCAAATGTTTCTTTTTATTTATCTATTTGAATTTGCATATTTTGTATGTTAAACTTATTGTTAGTAGACTTTAGTATTTTTATTCCACAATATTTAACGGTTTTTGTTGAGTTCCCCTAAATTTAAAATATATAAGTATTTAACTTACAGAAATTAGTATTTGTTAAGATCCATTATAATTATTTTTTGGATAAAAATTTCAAAATATAAAATTTAATCATATATATATGTATCGTTTATCATATTTACATTTGATGTTAGAAAGGTTTTCTCAAACCTAAATGAATTTTAGCATTTAGAAAAAAAAAGAGAGTAAATTGTTCATAATTTCATATATTCAAATAAGAAACCTAAAGTTCCTTGTCTTATCAAAAACATAAACAATGGTCAAATTCTAATTTTGAACCGAATAAGTACTAATAATATTTGTAACATAATTAAATAGTAAATTGGATACTAGATATAAAACATGGTTTTACAAATATTGATTTTACATAAAAACTTCCTAGTTATCATAATAATGGTTCATATATAAGAATAAAACCACAGTGCCTTAATATATACAAGTGTGTATACTCTCTAAATGTCTGAAGATGGAGCCAAGATCTCTAGAGGCACACCTGCTATTGGCTCCAACACTTGAGCTTTTGGTAGCTCTTTTAACAATAATTCCTGCTTTCACAAATCAAACATCAAATACATTAATCATCACCATTGATTCACATAGAACCAATATTTCATTTCGATTTCAGTTTTTTTTTATCCTTTTCACCTTGAATGATTCCATAGTTCCTTCTTTCTTTATTATGTTTGCTAAAATTCCCTTTGCTTCGAGCTCACCATTTTGCATTGGCACAACAAACCTAAGAGTCCAAGAAAAGAAACTGATTGATGTCTGACTACAAAATGCAAAGAGTGTAGATTACATTTTTTTAAGATATATGATAATTTACTTGGCTTTCAAGAACTTGGCGAGCTGGACTGCATCTTCTTGACCAGAAACAAGAGTAAATCGCGGGAGAAGTTGTTTGACGACTGGTGTGATTACAATGTCAGCTCTTTCATTCTTTAGAAGTTCCATGTTGCATACACAATGTGGTTCGTAATAGAGAGATATCTGATCTTCAGGGGATACAATGATATACCTGAAGAACAAAATAGAAACAGATGATTGTTGCAGAAACATATCTATGGAGAATTTTAAAGTTTGATGAGACTGTTTTCTTTTACCCGTTTTCAGGGCGTTGCCATGGTGGACCAAGGATAGGTCCTGCTGTGGCTTTAACTCGAACCTTTGAACCGTTTCTTGCATTTATATTATAGCTATCTCCAGGTTCTAGATATGCAACCTATAATAATAACACATCCAAGCAAACATTATAACATATTTTAACTCTTTTCAAATTAGTTCAATGAAAGAAGTGTGACATACATTTCTAAAAAGAGGATCCAGCAAAGGCTTTGCATTTGGAGTTGCAATAACCTTTAGATCAGGAGATTTCTCAGAAAGTGGCCTAAGGGTATTCAGATGACAATGATCATCAAGGCTTTGAGTTATGAGTAGACAATCAACTTCAGGGAGATCATCAAGCTACAAAGAGAAGATCAAGATGATGATGATGAAATTGCAATGAAAAGAAAAGACAAATATTACCTTGAAGCCTTTTAAATATCTTTTAGCAGCATCATAGAGCCATGGGATTCCAAAATCCAAATTACCAACAAGAATAGGATCAACCAGGATTTTCAAACCACTAGTTTCCCATAGCCAGCTATTGCCCTAACTCCCACAACATGAAATATCAAATAAGCTGTAACCTTTTCTTATGGAATTACAAAAATGTTAAAAGTTGTGTGATGTCATACCTCCAAGTATGTCAGCTTGAATGATTGTTTCTCAGAGCCACTGAACTCAGTAGCTATGTCCTCTGATAAAACTGAAGATACAACAGGTGGCGACAGCTTGAGGCGGATGGAGAGGGACTTGACAGGGATGTGAGGAGCTGGTGAGAATAGTGGAAATGCGTTTAAGACTCTCGCTTTGGTATTGATACTTAGAGGAAGAGCATTGGCTTGAAGAGACATCATGGCTGCTTTGCCACCTGACAAATTTCTCATCAAAATGAGATTTTTTCAATCAGTAGAAAATGAAAAGAGAATCACTAGTTTACAGGAGTAGAGAGTTTAAAGATCATATAAGTCAATCAACATGTTAGAGATTTTGGCTTTAGAGAGATATCTTCTTATAATTATGATGCTGAGTTTTGTCTCACTAACTGCTCTTTAACCAACTTATAACAGTTATAATAACAGTTATAGCAGACTTATAGAGTTTAAGCTTATCTTCAAATGCTTGAGATTTTTACCATAAGATTCTCCCAAAAACTCTACTTAATTCCTCAATTAGGTTCGGTAAAATCCTATATCTCTTCCTAAGCTAACATCGAACCCAGCAATTTGGTATGGACAATTGGGTAGGCAATTAACAGAAAACTCTGAATATTTTGGAACTTTGATTCAGTAACCATGAAACGCAGAAAGTTCTATAAATCACAAGTAAAAGAAACACAAAACCTGAACTAGAGTTGAAGAGACTGTTTGGTGCGAAACGTAGCCTTCATGTATCTCAACTGTTTTCAAGTCTCAAACACACAAATTAGATGGAGAGAACAAAAAAGAAATTGGTGGTTAAGAGCGAATTCACGACGTTGCTTCAAAACGCTGCGTTTAGAAGATTACTGTGTCTCTCTAGCCTTGACCGAGCCGGTTTACCGAACCAGTAAATCAAACCTTTTATTTTTATTTTATTTTTCTTAGTTTTCTAAGAGGTTTCAACAAAAAAAAATCATGGAGCTTTTTATTTTTTACAAAATTAACTTTTATTCTAAAATTGTGTAAGTCAATTATAAAGAGTAATTATATATATATATATCATCATGACATTGTTTCATTCCATAAAAAAATGCCAAAAATAATAAAACCGTGTTATTTTGATATGAAAGTTGATTATAAGTAAAATAACTAATGGTTTTTTGCATAGAATTCAAATAAATACTAAAAATTTTAAAAAAAAATTATTTAAATTTAAAATCCTTTAAAATATTATTAATAAAATTTATGAACTTAGATGATTAGTGTTAATCACAATCATATATAACTAATATATAATAAAAATTAATTTATTTTGAGAATAACAATGTTTTCAAAGTGTCATAATTAATCATGATTTTTTCAAGCTAGTTATTTTCACATCTTTTACATTTAACTAAATTTTACTTTCTTTATTACATATGAAATAGTCACTAACATCCAACAGAAATTAAATTACTAATTTTGGTAATGCGATATTCTTATTAGGTTGTTGTTAAGGTTTGACTCATCTCTGACCATTTTTCTTGTGTTCTGCGTCGCCGGAATTGACCATCGTAATGGTACGTCTGTTGTGGTGAGCAGTAGAGATATATATTGACTGGTCCAACATTAATGAAGTTATAGTGGTGAAAAAGAGGTTCATGATGAGTGCTTAATGTTTCATGTTTTTTGGTTAATCAATTTTATTAACTCGATCAAAGAGAAATCTGATGTCACTTCAGTAGCTTTTGTCGGAGATATGTCGCTATATTCTAGTTCTCTCTGTTTCTAAACCTTTAGTTTGCATCTAAACACCATCAGGATTTTGAATCAGATCAGCTAATAAAAGCTTTAAAAAATACTAAATAAAAAATTTAAACTAATACTAAAACAATTTTGTTTAAATAATTTAATTAATAATTATAGTATATTTAGATATTTGAATTTATAACCATTAAATTAACAAAATTATCATTAACTTTAAACAGAAAAATATATTTATATGAAATATATGTTATAAGTTTTTAGTTTAATAAAATAATACTAATAATCATAATATTGATTATTTAAAAAATAAATTTTGTAACAAATAAGAAAACTAGTCAATTAATTTTAAATTTTAAATCTCTTAAATATATATATATA
>KE157676.1:13124-24831 GCA_000411055.1 Leavenworthia alabamica
CGTTGTAAGCAAGAGCAGCTTCTTCAGGAGTGTCAAAAGTGCCTAACCAAACCCTAGTTTTCTTTCAAGGATCCCTAATCTCAGCTGCGTAACGACCCCAAGGCCTCTTCCTTACTCCTCTGTAATGACCTTCCCTTGCGCAAGTCGTGGACGCCATTGTTAGAATCTAAGAGAACTGAGAGAGAAGAAAGAGGTTTTGCTTTATTGACCCGAATAAGAGAGTTTTCTTTAAAAAGGTGTGTTTGTTGGGGCCCACTTAAAACACCCATAATCTTCGGCTTCTTTGACGATTTGTTTTTGTCTTTTTAAGAAAATATTAGAATTGTTAGTTTTTCCAAGTAATAGTAAATTAAACAACAATAATAAAACAAAAATTCAAATAGTATTTGATTTCTACGATCGAGGTTCTCTTAAAAATTAAATGATGACTTTTGTATAGCACATTCTACCAAAAAGGTACAACATTCTAAAGTTTTTTTCCCTTAAACCCTACTTTATTTTATTTGTTATATGCTATGCATCAGTCGATACATTTTATATATTATCTTCCCCGATCTACCTACACGGCGTCGTCCACCACTACCGAGCCCAAGTGCGTCATCTGTCTAACCGAGTTTTCGGAAAGAGAAGAGATTAGGATTCTCCCTTGATGCGAGCACGTGTTCCATTTGTCATGTGTTGACAAATGGTTACGTAAAAAAACGTCATGTCCGATCTGTTGTATTAGCATTATGGAGTAGTGTAGTATTAGCGTTATGGAGTAGTATCATAAGTTGTGATGTTAGATGAATTATGAATGTTTGAGTTAGTGTTAATTGTTTGTATGAAACTTGATATGTTTGTGTGGATTTGAATTAAATTTGCAACTGGTTTTAAATAATCTTAAATTGTTTCAACATCAATAGTTATTGTTCTAATGAGGTTTTCAGAATCTCTTACTTGTGAAGATGTCATATACAAAACGAGACTAATGTATATAAGCAGTAAAGAAGAGGAACGAGCTATATACAGTCCATTAATGAACGAGTTTTGCTTTTGTTTTGCTTTTTTTTTTACTTATGTTTTGTTTCTATTTTCTTTTATTTATGTTTTGTTTTTGTTTTGCTTTTCTTTTACTTATGTTTTGTTTTTATTTTGTTTTTACTTATGTTTTGCTTTTATATAATTAATTAGCACTTAAACTATATAGATTTCTAATTGGCAAAGAAAAAACAATCATAGCACAAACAAATTGGGATTTTCTTCAACAGTGGAAAACTCATCTTATATTATTATATTAGTTATGTTAGAATAATTCTTTTTTCTTTTCTTTTTCTCTACAACAATGAGATCTATTCACATGTATACCCATAACATTGTGGTTCTGTAAGAAATTCTCGGCGCAATCATGTGCGCATGTGGCTACGTCCAAAATCATCATGTCCTACAAGTCGTCTTAGTATTTTCACATTGATTGTGAGTAGTAATTATAATGTATGATCGTAACTTGTGATCTTAGGTCGATTCTGAATGTTTTAGTTTGTAACTTGTATCTTAGTTGGATTCTGAATGTTTTAGTTAGTTTTAAATTAATATGTTTGATCGTTTGTGTGAAATTTGAGTTGTTTTAAATTGATATGTTTGTGTGAAGATTTAGATTAAAGTTGCAATGGAATTAGTTCTTACTAGCATTATGGGGCATGGTATATTTCAACTAAAGTTTTTTAAGAATAATAATTTGGTTGAAAAAAATAATAATATTTTGGATATTTTTGTTATTTAAGGATGTAAATTCAAAAAAAAAAAACTATATTGTATTTTAATATACATGTAGTTACTAATGTGTGAATCGCTTGATCACCTTTATATCGCTAGATTTGGCAAACTAGTTTATGAGATGGAGCAAAATATTTGAATGCACTAAAGAAGAAGAACAACTACTTATGTGCACTCGTAATGGAACTAAAATTAGTCTCAGTGAATATTTTATAAATTTAAAAACAATCTACAGTGAGTAGTGAGACAGTGAACGTAAACATAAACTTTTTTTAAAGCATCATAAAATTTGTGGTATTGTTGATGTGTCAAATATAGCGAGATGGAGTTACTAAAGTGACTTATGATTTTGTTATTGTAAATTAGAATAACAAAAATATAAAATATACTTTAGAATTAAATTTACATTAATGATATAAAATTATAAAACAAAAAATGTATTTTAGAATAAGAATTATTCTTAATTGTATATTAATCAAATTGTATAAGTACAATGCATTCGATAATTAATCAATAAAATAAATATTAGTTTACATTATAAATTAATTAAAATATTTGAAATATTAAATATATGTATTTTGATTAAAAATAAAAAGAAGTTAATTGAATCTATTAGCTATCGTTAAATTTCTAAAATTGTGAAAAAAATTGTGTGAGCATACCACGTAAAAACAAAAGAAAATGTCAATACCCAATGAAAATGTTAAGAAAAAATAATTATTACACAGAAATTATAAAAAAGAAAGGGTATGGAAATTTTAAATTATTAAAAATTTGATGATACTTTAAAATGTATTATTCTAGTGTTTTATCGTTGTTGTTGGTAATGGGTAATCTTAAATGATAAAGAAAAGTGATATGAGAATAGAAGATTAAATTTTCTTTACAAAATCGCTTAGAACAAAAAAAATGAAAAAGAAAAGGATTAAGTGGTGATCAATCAATAATAGTAAAAAATAGTGATATAGAGTGATGAAAATAGTAATGGGAAAATGAGATGTTTTAGCTTTTAGGAGATGTGAAATTGTAACTATTTAATTTTATCTCTAAAAATAAAATGCTAAAAATAATGAACAAAATTAAATTAAAGTGAATTGGTAAAATGACTGTTAATGATACCAAAGTTAAACAAATTTCTCAAATACTAAACAAAGTTGATTTGTTCTAAGTTTCCCCACAAGACAAAAGAAACAAAGGAATTCAAATCCTATATCTATGAGTACCATATTTAAATGAACCCAAAAGGGACGATTTACAAATGTATTTAGACATATCAGGACAACAAGCTCGGACCATTTTCCACAGCAGTACGAGCTTGGCCATGATTATTGTGTCCGTGCCGCGTCATTTGGATGTCATGAGATACATTTGTTCTCTTTTTCGCATAAGGAGCTCCTCTTGCTACAATAATTTCATAAAAGGATTTTTTCAGATGACTAATACAGTGCCACAAGACAGACATAAGAAAATGTTTTACCTGCAATCTGCTGTGCTCGAAGAATGTTTTGTCGCCTTTTCCACCATATCATTGCACATGCAACGATCAACAAGAATGCTAAACTAACACCAAATGCAATACCAACCTTGGCTCCAGAAGAAAGGTGAGGTCCACAAGCTGGAAGACCAGGGATACCACATAGACCTGCATTGTCGGTGAAGCTGCAGAACAGTTACCAGGTAAGTGAGTTCCTTTGCCAACAAAGTCACAAACATTTGCCTCTGATTCAATATTCTTACTTGAAACTTGCTCTATGCAAAAGCCTTCCACCTACAGCTGCTGGTACTCTTCCTGACAAAAAGTTTCCGTTGAGGTTCCTGCCATACAATATATTGATGACCCATATGAGCTCCATTGGCTACCATGGACTTGGAACTTCCTAGGTACCAAAGAAAAAATTCAAAAAAAATTGGATAAATCTTACAGAATCCTTAGGGATGTTAACTCTCCTAAGGTTTCAGGGATAGATCCATTGAAAGAGTTGTAGGATAGGTCCCTGAAAAGAAGCATAAGGTTTCAGTTTCAGGATTCAGAATCGAAAAAGTTACCACAGAAACTACTTAATTAATAAAACTTACAAAACTTCCAAGCTCGTAATGCTTCCAAGCGATGCAGGTATTCCTCCATGAATGCTGTTTTCACTCAAGTTTCTGAGATATAGACACAAAGAAGAATCTCTCAAACGTTTATAAAGAACATAAGTCATTTCCTTGGAGAAGCTAGCAATATTTGTGGAAACTTGGATAAACATTTGCGGATTAACGAGTATAATGTGTTGGCTTACATGCTTTGGAGATGTTTTAGCTTTGATATGTCGTTTGGTAGGAAACCCTTCAGACCTTGGTTATCCAAATCACTGCAAGAACAAAAAATTTCTATTGAAAGATCCTTTAACGCTAACTAATGAGGTGCCTAAGTATAATAAAAAGTTCATGTATCTCTGACTTATGAAGATGTCATATATGAAACAAGACTAATGTATAAGCAGTAAAGAAGAGGAACGAGCTATACAGTCCATCAATGAACCATCTGCTGGTGTTCTTGTCAAGCTGACAATCAGCTCCACTCCATGGATGTTGTGGGGGAACACATGGATCACCATTCCATCCAAACCTTGAAGGAAGCCCTAAAGCTTTTTTCATTTTCTGTAACGCACTCACTGAAACAACCAGTTTGATATTCAAGAGTTAAATAAGGAAACATCACATTGCATTTAACCAAATTACATTAAAAAGAGTGTGTAGGAAAAGAATGTTTTACCTTCATCCTTTAATGTTTTAAACTCGGCGGTTATGACTTGAAAGACCTCAATGGCATTGATAAGAGCATGAGCACCAATCTTGGGCTGTAGAATGATTGTCAAGGTTCTTCCACTCACAGTCACTGTTGCATTAAGAACAAGTGCTGTGTATCGACCACCACTCATCTTTACAATATCCACATCTGGAAATAAAGTATCACCATTTATCACAACATCAAACACTCTTTTCCCTTCACCAGTGATCGTAGCATCAATCTCAGCAAAGTGTAACCATACTGAATAGTTTCTGTTAGGTTCCACATCAATACTATATGTCAAATCTGGTTGTTCGTCTGTGCTAACTAACGCATTTTGATATAGTCCTTCAGGGTAAAAATTTGGAGACACAGAAGCATGTTTAATGGCATTCTCAGTTGATCTTGGAGAATCAGCATTCTTACCAAAAGATCTCATTGGATTCCAAAACCTATCACCACCCCAATGATCACCACTATAATCTTCATCAAACCTAGGCTTCCCAGTTCCACAAGTCAACCTAGTAGCTGTTTTCAAAATCAAACCTTGGCTCCAACCTTGACCAAAGTTATAAGCATTATCATCAACCTGAAGAATCTCAATACTAAGAATAGCAGGATCACCATGACCAGTACTATGAAAACAGATAGTAGCAGTGCCACCAAAAAGAAAAATAAGAGCTTCAGCAAAAACTTGATCATCATGACTACTCCAACCAGATGATAAAGAAGAAATCTGAGTGCCTTCAATAGAGATATCAAAGAGAGGCTCTTTATCAATATTAGACTGATCAATAACACCAAAGAAGACCCTAACAGAGTAATGTCCTTTAGGAACTCTAACAATGTTGTAACAATTGTTAGGTCCTTCAGAGATAGGGAAGTAACGAAGTGTCTTCAAAGGAGGAGTTATATAGCTAGGTGATGATGCATTAGCAGGTATACCTCCAGTATATGCAATATCTTTAAACCAAAGTACATAAGTTGGTGGTGTTCTTACATTTCTTCTAGCTCCACAACTAATCCTTAAAGCATATGGAGCTGCAAAATATAAAATTCAAAATTGGTTCTTGAATACTTAGGTGGAAGATAAAGAATTCAAAAAATAACTGAAATGCAAGTCAAGATTTTGAATCAGGGGAAACTATTATAAGTTAATAAAAGTAAAGTGAAAGTTGGCAAATCTGGAAAACGAACCTGGTCGAGCTAAAGAAGATGGGAGAAGAAAAGAGAAGATGAGAAGACATGAGAGGATTAATCGAAGCATAATTTTGATCTTTAAGATTCCAAAATTATCAGGTCTATCAAGAATCTATCTCATATCGCCATTTTTGAGCACAACTTTTTATTTTGTTTGTTTGTTTGTGAGTGAGGGAAGACTCAGAAGAGAGAGAGAAGGACGTGAGTGCAGGTAAAAAGCTCTATCTCTCGTAATAGTAAAAATATTTAATTAATATAAATAAATGCTCCCACCGCTTTATTTATTATGATTTATCATTAATTAATATGGTTGGCTTTATTTAGTAAGTTTATTTTATATATATTGCCTTTGGATTGATCCAAAGCTTTGGAAATATCGTCAATAAGTTGATACATGCGTACACCTTCTTACTATACTATACATCCATTTGTATTTGTTCTTAAGAAAAATAAATATTATTTAATGAAAAACACTTGGAAATATTCCTTTCAAATGATGAAACTGCGACTGATTCCATTGAACCAAAAGGAGCATCATTCATCATCCTCCTCACATTGCCTACAAATTTTTATTCACTTGGATTTAGATTTACATTCGGAAATTACTAAATTATTTCAAATATATTTAAGTTGTAGTGCTATTCAATTAAATAATTTAATTATTTCGCTAATATTTCAAGATGTTTTTTTTCATCTCTTTTCAAACTTAATACAACCATTTTGAACAAAAAGAGAGAAAGCTAGCTGAGTACAAGCAATACTCAAGATCCTTTGTTTAGCTCGGATCCGAAAATGGATATAAATACCCAAAATTCTAAAATATGATCCGTTCCATCCCTAGACTAAAATTCGTTGGTATAAAAAAAAATTAAAAACGGTTTAATAACTGAAAACGTTGGTGGTGACAACTAAAACGACACGTGAAGAACATTCCCGGTCTCGGTGGTCACTAGAAAAGGTAGAAGTTACATATTATCCAACGGATGGGAATGGTCTTAAATCTTAACCTATCTGATTGCTTAGTTTTGACTTTAAAACCTTGATTGATGCGCAATCTTCGGTAAATGCATTAAAAGAATTTCCCACTTGGCAATTTCTCAATGTTTTCACATTTTCATACTTAAATTTGAGACTTGTTGGCTTTATATTAGGAAGTTGGAGATTATTTATATACCCTTTTATATTTAGGTGCTACAAACATGGGCTTGAGCTTTACTCGAGAAGAAAATGAGTTATTATTAGTGTTTCCAGTTTCGTCTATCAACTAAAGTTAATAACTAATGGGCCGCTGTCAAAAAATGACAACACTTGGGCTTACCTCTAGAAGTCAGCTTTCCTAAATCTTAAGTGTGGGCTCGAAAGCAATTTTATGAGTTGGGACACTTTTGAATATGTTTGTTTATTCGCTAAACACTTTTAAAGTTATTCGCTAAGTCTTGTTTAGCGAATGCGTAAGATTATGTTTGTTCGTGAACTAGAATACTCTTGGATCTATGGGTAAAAGTCTTCCATCTGACATCCCACGTGTCGCTCGCAGTCACTCTTATCACGTTAACCGTGGGTCCCAATATGGCCGATATGGAGACACCTTCCCATGGTTTTGGACATTTGTGAATGATGATATAGATTTGTGTATTCTAAAGTTGAATATTCTTGTCTAGTTTTAATATTAATGTTTTTTAAAGCAAGATATTAGAAAAGGTCTAGTTGTGTTTTTATGCACCGCACCATCACTCATAAACCCCACAACTTCATAGGAGAAAATTATTAATTTTTAAAACGAGTTATCAAATGACAAGGTGCATGCATGAATACTTAAATTTGCATGATTTTGCTCACAATGGTTAGGATTAAGTTAATTATTAGGGTTTTAGAAAAGTGAAAATTAGAGTTTTTGAATGTGATGAGATCTCAATAATTAGTAAGTTAATATTTCTCGAGAAAATATGATATTCTCATGGATCTTGAGTCTAGGATATTTTAATTTTTAGGTCCCCTTTCATGACTCATCATCCTTATCCTATATCTCCATCACCTTCCCCACCTTTGCACTTTTCTATTTCCACACCTCCTCACTCCTATATTTTGTCCTATATTTTATTTTAATTATAAGCTGGAATCTATCGGTTATAATTAAAATCAAATAACATGTATTTAAATATGAATTTAAGATGTGGTAGTTGAAAACTTAATCAGTAAAAAATCCCTACCAGTAAAATAAAGTCACCACCACACTTATTAAAATGTCCTGACAAATAATGAAAAAAAAAAAACAAAGCAATTAATAAAATCAAAGATATTTTGATAAGGTCTCTATAAAAGACAAATCACTCCTCACATCCCTCTCCACAAGAGAAAAAAAGAGAGTAATAATACATAAAAGTAAAAAAGATGGTTCTTCTAGAGAAGCTTTGGGATGATGTGGTGGCTGGACCTCAGCCTGAACGTGGCCTTGGCCGCCTCCGTAAGATCACAACCCAACCGATTAATACCAGAGGTATTCACTCACTAGCTTGTAAAATAATATCAGTTAGAAACATAAAAACATATATATATACATATGTATATACATATATATATATATATATATATATGTATATGAATTAGTATGCTTTGTGAATATATATATGGAAACATGTAGGAGAAGGAAGCAGCAGCAAGATGATGCATAGGTCTATAACGATGCCGGCGGTTGTTAGTCCCGGGACTCCTACTACTCCGACCACTCCTACAACGCCACGTAAGGAAAACGTGTGGAGGAGCGTTTTTAATCCGGGAAGTAACCTGGCCACAAGAGGTATCGGCTCCAACATCTTTGATAAACCAACTCACCCAAATTCTCCCTCCGTTTACGACTGGTGAGTTTATTATTTTATTTTATTTTATTTTATTTTCTATGCAATCATATGATTAAAGCTTTGAATCTTAGATGTTACAGATAAATAAGTCATTTGTTTAAGATTAAAAGATTGAAAAAAAACATTTATATGTTACAGAACCGGATGAATCTAGGAACGGTTAGGTTGGTTTATAATGACTTATTTATGTGCCAGTGTTGATAATGAAGCTCAAAGGAAGGAACACGTGGCACTGTGTTTAGTGGGCGCGTGGATTAAATGAATAAAAAAAAACTCTGTTTTATCAAATCAACAACATCTACTTTGTGCATATGGATATGGTATATCATAAAAACTTAGCTCATAACCAATATATATTTTGATTTTGTTTCGGTCGACAAATAAATTTACCAAAACGTTAAGTTTTAAGTGTTTATTCAGATTTGCTCATCAGAGTATTCAGATCAGAACTTGATGTCTAAGCTTCAATTAATCACATTTGTTGTGTTCGTAATCTCGCAGGTTGTACAGTGGTGAGTCAAAGAGTCAGCACCGTTAAGGAGATGAAATAACATGTGGGTTATGTAAATATGGTATCCAGATCTTCCGCCACGTGTTTCTTGTAACTTACTTTACCTTAGTTTTTTGAATTTTTGTTTTGTTTTGGTGGAGGTTTGTTTTTGTACGTAACTATCTTCTGCTTACGCAATGCGTTGCCACGTGGTAGCTTCTTCTATGTTTGCAAGCTTTTTTTTTGTATTTGGAGTTGTGTAGTTTGCAAGTGGCGGTTGGATATTCACCATCTGGTTGGGTTTTGACGGTGGTGATGCGTTTACTTTAATGTTTAAAATAAATAAGCATGTTTCATAGCAGAAAGAAAAAGGACCATCCGGTCTTTATATTCCTAACTATTAAGCTAATGCTTGTAATAGAATCTTAAAGACTTGAATAAGATAGATGTTGAGTTTGAGATTCCTTGAAAAATAAGGCTCAGAAACACAAACACAACTGTTCTCTAATTAGTACGTTAAACATCACTTGTTCACAAACTCAAAACTTTAATTTTATAATATGAGGTTTTAAGTCACCGAACATATCTAGTATACCTAGAAAATTGTGCACACTTTATGTTGAGTGGCATAAAATGTTAAACTGATTGAAATATATTTCAAAAATACCAAATTTAATGAAGACTGCCCTCTTTTTTATTTTGGTCAAATGAATACATTTATTTAAAAAGAAGACCTAAAAAGCCACTACAACCGATGGAAACTATGAATGAATTTGCAAACCTATCAGCTATTTTGTTTTGATCTCTACAGGAATAGAAAGAAAAACTGAGATAGAATCGACATATTTTCAAAGACACTGAAAAGTTCTTTCTGTTAAAATTTGGAATTGATATTCTTAACAAGCTAATGACATTCTAATTTATTAATTTTGTAGTGATTTTTATAAATCTGTTGAAAATATGTTTTCATATACACATTTTTTTTAAGAATATCGATTATTTTGTAATTTTAAATTTAATTTTAAATCTGAATATATATATATATATAACTAAATATTAATTATAAATAAATTTAATAAATAAAGATAAAAATATTATTATTATTAAATATAAATATGAAATCTGTTGAAAATCTATCAATGAGTTAAAATTCGTTAAAATTTTTTGACGAATTTAAATTTCTTACTAGTTATAATTGTCAACCAATTTTTCGTATGAAATCCGTAGAAAAATACATCTTCTAACAGATTGCTGATAGAATTTTTTTGTTAGTTATAGCTTGTTTTCTTGTATTGATATGATACATATTCTCCATATATAATAGTTAAAGTTAATTTCACATAATATTTACTTATTGTCTTCTCTTTGGTGGGCTTCCTGAGAATAAATCTTCTTAATGAGCTTGTAACACCAATCCACTTGTGTCTTTCTCTTTCTCTCTCCCTCTCATTATCATTGTAATTTTTCTCTCTAAAATAATATGACCCATTCATCTTGGCTCATCGGTGTCTTTTCCTTCCTCTACTCTTCTCCAGCACCCACAAAAGTCCATTACAAATGGTGGTGACATGTTGGGGCACTCGCAGCTCCAAAATCTAGACTAGCGTCACTTCATGATCAAGATGTTGGAGACAACAATGAAGTTATGAATAAAGAAGGGAAGCTTGATCAAATATCTGGGAACATTAGTGGGTTCATGTCATCATCATCTTTAGATCCTTCAAACTACAACAGCATGTGGAATAATGCAAGTGTTGTCAATGGAACATGGCTTGATCCAACAAATAATAACGTTGGATCCTCCCTCACTTCCTTAATATTTCTTCTTTGGTGTGGCTTTCATTGGGTATAGAAAGAGAGGGAGGGGTGTGGTTTTGTGTTGTTATATCTTTGGTTAATCATGTATATATATGATCTTACTCTTCTTTTGGAACACCCGATATTGCTAGTCCCATTATCTATCATCAAACAAAGTACATAAACAATTATACGTTCTTTCATGTAATTACTCATATTCTTGAGATCTCTCTTTTCTGTGTAATCATTTCATCAAAAGATCGGTTTTCTAAAACCTCTTGTCTCAACAACCAAACTCCACTGGCTAACTTAAGCATTGAATCCTACAAAAAAGACCACTTACAATGTGAAAATTAGTATGCAACTTTGAATTCTTATAGCATTTTACTAATCATGGACTTCTAACATATACTAGTTTAAAATCATCCCCATTATAATCTGTATGAGACATTTTAACAAGAAAGCTCGATTAAGTTTACAACGGTGCTCTTTCAATGAATACTATTGCATGTCATAATTTCGTCCACATAAAGTTTTAATTTATTTTCAGGAGGATTATTTTGTGATAAAATATTTTGTCAGTACGAATGAATTTCAATTTGTTATGAAATATGATTCTTACAAATTTGACGCACTATATATGAAAAAATCCTATCAAATGTTAATGCAACCACTACAAGAAAACAAGGCTTTTTCCGATAAAAAGTTTCTGACGGATGTCTGCCGTCGGAATTTTCCGACAAAAACTGACAAAAATAAACCAGGATACGTCAGAAAAAAATTGTCGGTATTCCGATTCTAACAAATACATTAAAAAATTGCATCCGTCGGAAA
>KE157677.1:6112-21514 GCA_000411055.1 Leavenworthia alabamica
CGTGTTTTCCGACTCCAAGCTTCGAAATGTGCAAATACCTAAACTTGTACTCCGGAACCTGCATAAAGACTCAAAATAGATCAAAAGACTCTAAAAACGGACATGACTTGTCCGTAAAAACGACTCAAAATACAATATATCATATATTCCCATATAACTTTTATAACATGATCCATTTTTTATTAGTACTGTTTAAATAATAAGTAGTAGACTAGTATTATACAACATCTATTTTTTGTCTTTTATTTGAGCTTCTTTATTCAAGGTGAACAATAACCATACGAAAATGAAATGTTTCAACTGTCAAAATATATAGATTTTTTTAATATCAACCATCATAATATATATTCTTTTCTATGTAACATATATATTATTTTAAACTAATTTTTTGTTTTATATTAGATGTTGTTATAGATTTCAATGCAGATTCAGTATAAAATATTTAGTAAAAATTAGAATTATATTTTTATTTTTATAATACATTGATCAATAATTTATTTTATTTTATTTTATATATAGTAAAGTGTAAAAAGAAATTTAAACATTTTTTGAAAATCAATAAAACAACATCTATTTCTGAAATATGCAAAGTCAAATTTAAGATTTTGAGCCATAGCTTCTGATCTCTTCTTTTGCTCGAGAATACAAATGGCATCTTATAATATACCTATCAACTTCTATAATATAATTTCCATGCAATGACATTTAAATTTAAACTAATATTAAACATTTCCTTGAAGATGTCATAGTATTAAACTTGCAAGGAAATCAAGGAAATTAAGGAAATTATATTTGGTCTAATACAGTTTCATGTTTCCCAATGATTTATTTGATAAATGTTTGGGTATGTGTTTTTGCTTTGTGTTTGATATATATTCCCTGAATTTGCTTTTGTCAGAGTCTCTTATAATTTCTTTTTACTTTTCTTGTATTTTATGGCTAATTAAATATATCATTAATCTAATATAATCAATTATTGATGATGGATGATGGATGATGGATGATGGATGCAATGATATAAGAACTAACATATGACTTTTAATTTCTTGATCCATTAAGGAAAGCACGATTGTATTTTTCTTTCTCTACCACAATTCACCTTCTTTTTTCTTGTTTTATTTTCGTTGCATCCTCTTGAAAATAATCTCAGTTTTTTTCTGAAATTTTTGTTCAAAATGATTTACTGGCTTGTAAATCTAATACCATGTAATCAAATCTTAAATTTTGTAGCTAGTTGTTTTTTTGGTGACACTAACTACATTCACACGATGGAGACAAATCTTGATGCTCTGCAAAAAACTAGCAAAGAACTTAAAGAGCGACGAGATGATATCCTAAGAAGAGTTGTCATAGAAGAAAATAAAGGTTTGGAACGGCTTGCTCAAGTTGAAGGATGGTTTTCAAGGGTAGAAATTGTTGACTGTGAAATCACTGATCTGCTTGCGAGAGAATCAGCTGAAACTGATAGATTGTGTCTGTTTGGATATTGTTCTGGCAATTGCAAAACAAGTTATGACTATGGAAAGGAGGTATTAAAGAGATTGAAAGAAGTAAAAAATTTAATATCTTCAGGAGTTTTTGATGTTGTGGCGGAGAGAAAGCTTGTATCTACTGTGGTGAAGAGGTATATTCAAACCACTATTGGTTTGGATACAAAGGTTAAAATGGCATGGAACAGCCTCATAAACGGTGGAACCAAAATCTTGGGTCTCTGTGGTATGGGAGGAGCTGGAAAAACCGCCCTCTTAACTCTTATCAACAACGAATTTCTTGAGGTGGAGAATGAATTTGATGTTGTGATATGGGTTGTTGTCTCCAACAAGTTTAAGAATGAGGGCATTCAAGATCAGATTCTGGGAAGAATACGTGTTGACAATGAATGGATATAGGCAACAGAAAATGAGAAAGCCTCTCTCATAAACAATTACCTCAAGGAAAAAAAATTTGTGTTGTTGTTGGATGATCTCTGGAGTGAAGTAGATCTGAACAATATAGGAATTCCATCTCTAGAAAATGGATCGAAGATAATTTTCACCACTCGTTCAAAAGATGTTTGCAAGTCCATGGAAGCTGGCGAGCAAATTAAAGTTGATTGTTTGTCACCAGATGAAGCATGGGAGTTGTTTCGAATCAGTGTTGGAGAAATCCTATTAAACTGTCATCCAGATATTCTCACACTTGCGAGAAAACTTGTTGAGAAGTGTTGTGGCTTACCACTTGCACTCATTGTTATTGGGAAAGCAATGGCATGTAAAAAAGATGTACGTGAATGGCAACATGACATTGATGTTCTGAATTTGGCTGCCCATGAGTTTCCAGATATGGAATATAGAATTCTTCGCATTCTACGGTTAAGTTATGATAACATAAAGGAAAATGAAGTCAAATTTTGCTTTCTATATTGTTCTTTGTATCCTCAAGATTTCAAGATAAATAAGGAAGACTTGATAGAATATTGGATATGCGAAGGATTTATCAATGGCAACAAATATGAAGATAGAGGTACCAACAAAGGTTATGCTATAATTGACTTGTTAGTTCGTACACATCTGTTGATTGAGTGTGAACTCACAAGCAAAGTCAAAATGCATGAAGTGATACGCGCGATGGCTCTTTGGGTGGAGTCTTCTGGCTCAGAAAACCAACAAGGAACAATTTGTGTGAAATCTGGTGCACATGTAGAACAAATACCGGATGACATCAATTGGAAAATTTTGAGACGGTTGTCTATAATTGGAACTCGGATTAAGAAGATATCTTGCAGTACTAATTGCCCCAACCTTTCAACTATGTTATTTCAACATAACAACTTGAAAGATATTTTAGATGGATTATTTCGGTTTATGCCACAACTTGTGGTATTGGATCTTTCTTACAACTCGAGTTTTACCGTATTGCCGGAAGAAATTTCTCACTTATTTTCCTTAAAATATCTCAATTTATCAAGTACAAGTATGGTATCGTTACCACTTGGTCTGGTGAAGTTGACAACACTAATCCACTTGAATATAGAGTACACTTCAATTAAGAATCTTGTTGGGATAGCAACAACCTTTCCAAATCTACAAGTATTGAAATTTTTTGTTACACATGTTTTTGTTGATGACGCATTATTGGAAGAACTACAACGGTTGGAGTACTTGAAGGTTTTAACGGTAACTATAAATGATGTCATGATTTTGGAAAGGATACAAGGAGTTGACAGACTTGCCAGAAGTATTAGAGGTTTATGTCTAGCGCTTATGTTAACATCTCTAGTAACATTAAACACGGTAGCATTATCAGGTCTACAATGCCTTGGGATTTTATCGTGCTACATATCTGAGATAAAGATAGAATGGAAAACTAAAGAAAGAAGAAGTGAGTTTTCACAAGTGGAGATTCTTCCATCTACAGGTTCTTTAGGCTTCAACCACCTCTCTAATGTAGTTATACGCGGTTTGGGAGGGCAAAAGGATTTGTCATGGCTGTTATATGCTCATAATCTAAGAAAGCTATTTGTGGAACATTCACTAGATACAGAAGAAATAATAAATAAAGAAAAAGAAATGAGGATAATTACCCAAATGCACTCAAATATTGTTGTTCCTTTTGAGAACTTGGAACTCATCGGAATACAGTCTTTGGATGAACTTACGGAAATCTGCTGGAATTTTCGAAATCTTCCTAATTGTAAAGGATGCTACGTCAACAATTGTCCAAAGCTACCAGAAGATATTGCTAATTTTGGCCGAGATGGGAGTGATATCTCGGGAAAGATAGCAGATGAATTCTTATGTACATAAGTGGTCATCTCTATCTCTCACTCTTTGTGTGATTACACACTCTTGGTTCTTAATTTGGTGTGCATTTATATGTCATTATGTTTAAACTTTAAACATGCATCACATCACAGTGTGAATTTAAATAAATGCTTGTGTGTTTTTGTCATGTTCTGTTTTCTCCTCAGTAATAAAGTGTTTTACAAGGAGAACATAGAATAATGATAAAATAAGCTTTGGAAGTAAAAGAATCTTTTTATTTGTTCAAAATTTTATTTGATGTTTGAATATGTGCGTTACTAGCCTTGACCAATTCAATCTTCGATTGATCCGATTACAAAACACAAACTCAGCACAATCCAACGATCAAGACTTATCAACAAATTAATCTATGATCCTAACCTCAAAGTCATAAACGAAAATATAAAAGAAATAATACATTTCTGGGTGAGCTTCAACTGATCTTTGATGCATGTGTTTATAGAAGCTGTAGTTAGTTACAACTCCCAACTGACACACCATAGTCCTTAGATCTTCTTTACTCTCAGCCGTTAGATGTTAATCCGATCATGAACCTTAGTTAATTGTACTAATCCCCGGAGATTTATTCACACGGTGGTCTTTCATAAGTTCCCGGGTCTTCTCCACATCAACCCAACGGTTACCACCGGCGTAAATATTAGATAAAAGCACATAATTTCCGCTGTTTTCGAATTCTAACTCCAACAAATGCTGTAGAGCCATTTCACCTTTCTCCAAGTCACCATGGATTTGAGCTGATGCAAGAAACGATCTCCACAGCATCGCATTAGGCTTCAGCGGTATTTTCTTGATGCATTCTTCTGCTTCTTTCAACCTTCCCGATCGACCCAGTAGATCAACTAAACATCCGTAATGCTCAACCTTAGGTTCAATCCCATACACCGGTTTCATCGAGTGAAATATTTGTATACCTTCATTGACTAGACCCGAGTGCGAACATGCGGATATCGCCACCACAAATGTTGCATCGTCCGGGATTAATCCTTGAGAGATCAAGCTCTTGTATAATTCAATAGCTTCTTGACCAAACCCATGAACTGCTAAACCACGAATCATGGCATTGTAACACAATGTATCTCTCTTAGACATTTCATCAAACACTTGGCGTGCAAAATTCAAGCATCCACATTTTGAATAAAGATCAATAAGAGAAGTTCCAATGAACTGGTTAAGATTCAGATTGTTCTTCAATAAATACACATGAGCCCAAACACCACAATAAAATTCACCTAAACTTGTACAAGATTTGATTAAAGCTACAAGAGAAACTTCATTAGGTCTCACTTGCATACTCATGAACAACGTTAAAACTTCTTCATGATTCTCATTATCTCCAGAGTTAGCATAAGCAGCAAGAAGAGTATTCCAAGTAGCTAAATCAGGTTCTTTAATCAGCTTAAACAAAGACCTAGCTTCTCTTAATTTACCACAATTAGCGTAAAACCCAACCAAAGCAGCTTCCACAAACCGATCATGATTAACCGGTTCAAGAAATTTCAAAACATGGGAATGAAGAGCTTTGCCATGGCGATGCCACCTTGAGTCAAAGCCAAAAGCTTTGAAGAGAGAAGGGTAAGTGAACTCATTGGGTTTGACAAGTACAGATCTTGAACTCAAAATCTGAGTGTAGAGAGAAAACACGAGATGGTTTTGAGTTGATTGGTGATTTGAGACGATGGAGGAGATTAGTGTGTTGTAAAGGAATACAGAAGGATTTGAGAAATGGCGAAAGATAGAGAGTGTGTAGGTTAAGGAGATAGTGGAAGATAAGAGAAGAAGCTTACTTAGAGGATATGAATGATGAGAGAGACCAAGTGTGAGGATTTGGCCATGGATTTGCCTGAGGTGTTTTAGGGATTTGCATTTTGGTATTAAGTTTAAGCAACGATGGTTGCTGCTTGTGCTTGGAGATGTCATATGACAAAGTTAAATTCAGTTTTGTCTGATTTGATATTTAGACGAAGATCATATTAGTTTGAAGTTTACCCATGGGCCAAGCTATTTTTATGGCCCATATTAAACCCTATTGGAATTAATATATTATAGGCCATGGGTCTTAGTTTTTTTTTTCCAAATCCATAGAACATTATAAGTTTTTGATGAAACGATTTATTTTATATAACACTAGTTTTTCATCGTATTAATATCAAATTTACATTTTTATTGGAATTAAGGATTAAATGTATATCTCAACTAATTGAAAATTATAAAATTTAATTTACATACCAACCCTAATTTTAATTAAAAACAAATATAAATATTCATAAATCATATAAATTAAAATAAAAATATATATAATAAATAAAAACATAATGTAAATTTTCATTTATGATGAAGTAAATAATATAAGATTTGCTGAATCTGAGTATTAAGATATTTGTAATTGTTAAAAAAATTGAGGCTGTGAATTGGTTTCAATTAGTATATTTTTAAGTTTCCTGATTTAATATGATTTGAAGGTTTTGTTGATCAATTCCAAAATAAACTTATATATTTGTAAATGTTTTGGTTTGTGTTTTTTTTTTGGATAACTTCAAATTGAGGAAAAGCAAGTAAATGTCTCTTTTGAACACATAGAAGTTGGTCCCTACAAGAAGACAATCTCACCTTTTTTCATCTCCAATAAAATAAGAAGAATCATACATTATAATATATTTCCTTTTTATTATTGGTTTTATTCTTTTTATAACAATAATTTCTATGCAGATGTAAGAATGATAATTCTTTTTGAACACCTTTAGTGAAAATGATGCATCAGTATAGACCACTATAGTGCATCTCCATACATGACCCAAAAAAATATAAAGAGCAACTCTCTGTTTCTAGTTCCCACAAATTATGTTATAGTTATTTGCTTTTATTAAAAAAAAACACATAATAGTTTCATCATATGCATTTATCAGCAACGTAACGAATTCGGATATCTGATTTTTTTTACGGGATCCTTAAAATTTTTAAAAAAATTAACTATATCTTGATTCAAATATTTATTTATCTTTTAAAACAAAAATAAATACTCAAATACAGGGGCAGAAGCACCTAGTTGTGAATGGTGTCAATTGACATCCATAATTTTTTTTTCTTTTAATTTTCCTTTTATTTAACCAATAGTTTGTACTAAAAATTTACTTATAACAAACTAATGACCCCGGTCCATTTCATTTTTTAAATAATAAACCACAAAATTTACTTTTATTTTATCCGTCATTATTTATTTTCTCTCAATTACCTTTTTTTACTTTTTTCATTGTATTTTCAGTTAATGTACAATTCAACTCTAATTTCAACTGTGAAGATAGAATTTTTATAAAATTTATATTAGTTTAGATTATTATAATAATCAAGTATCAATTTTACTAAAACTTTGTTAATAGAAACATAGATGTGTTTTCTTTAATTCAACATTATTATTTTAGTTTGTAATATCACGAGTGAGAGCAAAATTTATTTTTAAGATAATTATTTATAAAAAAAAATTTTTTAAAATAAATTTATACATTTTGAACGAAGAAAACTTTGACATTTCTAGCTAAAAATCCTGGTTCTCCCACTGCTCCTGATTTGGATATCTAAACAAATATTTTGGATATCCAAGAAAAAAAAAATTTATTATTACAAATGTGGATATTTATTTTAGAAAATTTCACTATCCAAATCAAAATCCGGATAAAAAGAAAAAAACCTTGTATCTACTTGTAAATTTATATATCACTAGCAAGATCATCTCGAATTATTTAAAAACTCTGAATATATATATAATATATGTGTACATATATAATAAATGTATACTTATGTTTTTTTTTTGACAACAAAATTTATACTTACGTTATAATGATTTTTTTGGGAAATTTACGAAGATTAGATTTTAAATACATGTTTCATAATCTTTTATGTTTGACAAATGATTTAAAACGAACAATTTTATGTGAATTCACTAGTCAATCTGCCATCATATTCAGACCTAACTATAAAATGACAAAAAATTCTCTAACCTATTAATTATCATATAAAAATTTTTGGTCATGTTCGATCCTGTTTTGATTTGGATTTTAATCAGTATAGATAAAATGTTATAAATAAATTGAACAGCACATGTAAAATTGTGTTATTGGATTTTTTCTTGAGCGTTTATAATTTAGGTACGCGGTTAGACTTATTTGTACTTAGAGAATATAACAGTGGACATTCTTAAAAATTATGTACAAAATTAGAAAATTAGAAAAAATAAATAGAAAAATATGATTATTTTGTTGAATGTTACGTAAAAATATATTATTTTATTTTGTTGAAAAAAGTACATGTTAATATGTACAATAAGAAACAATAATAATATCATTATATTATATCATATGATTCATATCGCCAAAACATTGATTAGATCTAACGTTTTATGTGACAAGTAAATATTAAACTTAGTCACAATCGATATTTTCTTAACATTTCAGGATCAAGTTAGGAGAATATTAGGGTTCTTCTATAAAGTAAGACGACAGAAGTCACGTCTTTTCTTCTAAGGCAAAAGTACTTGCTAAAAAGACAACTACACGACAAAGCATGGATTTATTCTCATTATTTCATACAAATAATTTATATTTTCCATTTCTTTGTCGTTTTCAATTTTTTTTCACTTTAAATAATGTTTTGATGATTTATTCAGCCTTTTTATAAAACTTGTTCAAAATTTTGGGAACAGAAATGCTCTTTGGGGTGCTTTTGACAATAAAAGTGAAAAATGGGACTTAGATCACAGATGATAAAAATTAAAAAGACAGAACATCTGCAAAGTATATTGTATTAATATTATTTTAATATACTTTGTATTTTGTGGGTTCTCATATCTTTGCTTTTCAAACTCAGTATAAATTTGTTTGATTCCAAACTATATATGTTTCTAGATTTCTATATAGCTGACAGACTATTATTATTACTAGCTATGGACATTCGGATAGACAAAATTCGTGTAATTTTTTTTTTCAAATCATTTTACTAATAACTAAAATATTCAAATGATAATACAGAAGGATGAAATTATATTATTACAAAAACTTTTATGCATTATATATTAAAATTGTATATATAAGAATTTTCTTCTGCGAGTTAGTATGTTCTGGTCTTTTTCTTTGTAAACTCTTTTTATCGTTAGATTCGGTCTTTCGCTTCCAATTGATTTCATTAAAACTTCTGAAAAATACACTGTCTAATTACATCGTATATATGTCTTATAATAATATTTTGTCCTTGATACTCCATTGAGCCCACATAAATTTTTAAACGATATCTCACCTTTTTTAAATTTGGGATAGAATATTTCACAAATAAACACCATATTCCTTCTACTTAAAAGTATTCCAAAAATCTTCTTGAGCTCGTTAAACACCGAATGATCTAAGAAACATATGGTCATATTTGATCCCATATGAGTAAAATGAAATCCAAAACAATGAATTATGATCCGCTTGAATTGATTCCACCGCACAAAAAGATGTTTTACCGCATAGCGATTGGTTTCACACATGAATAAAGTGAGACTTCATTCATTTCTTTCTCCTTTGAATAACAATGACATTGGAAACCACTAACGTGATTGTATAGTGCCAAATATAACACCAACGGAAAAACAAAAGTGGTAAGATTTCCGTCGATTTTATGTGGTTGGTCTGCCACGTCTTCCCACAGTGCACCATCTATTGGAAACTTCCGGTCAATACAATCCAATAAATAATATTTCAGCATTTTCATAGAGTTTATGTACTCTAATTTTTAGATTTTTGGATCCCACACATGAAGAAAAACTAGAAAAAGTAGATCATACTGAAAATAAAAGCACCAACCGTCCCACTAAATTTGATGAACCCGCTGGAAATTCACTATACAAATGAAAGAAATAAACAATTCACAAAGGAACTGATACCACAACATCATTGACACCGTTAATTCATGTCTTTCATGCAACCACTCCATAATACAAGAATTTAATCTGATAAACACATCGAGATAACTACTTGTAAAGATGATGAAGATGACATTCCAATTCAAAACGGAATTAGAGACAATTTTAGAGAAATTTAAGATCAAACAACTGTAAAAACAATAACATAATCACTATCTACTAACAGCCGATGTCAAATAGGCCAACGCGAGCAGAGAACACACAAAAAGTTGAAAAGTTTCTTTGAAAACGAGATAGAAAAATAGCATGTTTAGAGAGAAAATTTTATTTAGATTTTTTTGTTAGTGATCCTACATTATAATAAAATAAATTTAATCGAAATTATGTTGTACACATAAAATTGTTACTAACTAGCCTAAAATTATATCCAAAATCTAAAATTTAATCGATTTACCTAAAATTATGCCTGAAATTATTACTTGAATCACTTAAATTTATATCCAAAATTTTAAAATTTAACTGATTGACCAAAAAATATATCATAAAACTATAAATATTTAAATTTATAATAAACATAAATTTAATTTTAGCTTTTTAGATATTCATTTGAATTTTGGATCGGATTTTACTCCATCATGATAAAATCACATATACAAATTCGGATTTGGTTTTTTGGGTCATAGTAAATTTTTTTTCCAGGGGTAATTAGTACAATATAAAATAATTAAAAGCAAATTAACAACATGTAATATATGAAATTGTTTATGAAAAGTATCCGTTGGTATATGTAGAAACTCTTACAAAGTTCAATAATAAAAAATAAAAGTAGTCTGGTAATAAACACAATATTTACCTTTTTATTTGTTAATCTTCAAAAGCAAAAGCTAAAGGAGCACAAAAGTGACAGTGGCAGATTATACATCGTTTTAGGCCAACTCTGACATAGTTAAATATTTTTTAACTCTGCACATTTACTTCTTTTTTTACCTCTTCTTTATATTTTCACTTCAACAATAAAATTTTACTGTTAATAGGCTTTAAACATACCAATTACTTCATCTTATTGGCCAGTGGTAAAAAGAAAATTAATGTCGAATGAATTATTTAAATAATTCAAGTTTTTTTGCGTTAATTAATTATTATTTTAGTTAAATTATCATATTTACATAAAGTACATATTTAATAACACTAAACTTGGATAGTAAATGAGTGATGTATTCTAATCAAGTTTAGACTATATATGTATTACTGCAAAATTCCTCTCAGATATTATTGAAAAAGTCTAGGAAGTTTTTATTTTATTTTTAAATAGTCGTATAAAATATAAACGTTATTCCCTAATATTGATGTTAAGGAAATTTTATACTAATATACAAATGATTACAGTTTTAAATATATTATTTTTTCTTACCAAAAAAACTGTTTTGACCAATAGTTATTTAATAAATAGATTATATTTTGAATTATATAATTTATATAAAAAAATAGAAAATCAATTTTTGTGGAACAAATAAAAAATCTAAAACATTAATATTATGGGAACAGAGGGGAGAAGAATATATCAAGGATTTAGATTTTTTTAAAATTTAAATAGTGAATTAGAAATAAATAAATAGAATATTTTTATTCCAACTTGTAAGATTTATCGTGCTTGTCAAGTGTGAACTTTCGAAGAAGCAATACGAAATTAGGGCACCCATAAAAAGATATAGAAGTTACCCCAAAGTTTTATTTAATTTAATCATAGATTAAATGTCTATTTTGTCGTTTTCAGAATTCTACGTAAAATTTCATATTTTTATATTTCATATTTTTTTTGAAGCTCTCATAATTTCTAACCAATTAAACAACTCATATATTTTTACAAATACTGTAAATGTAATAAAAAAAACTGGCTAAGCTACAAAGATATTGCTAAATAAAAACTTTATATAAACAATTAAATCCGAGGTTATTGTATATATAACTAATTAAAATAAATAATGTTTGTTGACAAAAATAAGACAATGATTAAAAAGTCATACGCGTGCATTGAGCATCATTGGAACAATATCAAGTTCTGCCAAGAACATATTTTGTTCTGCCAACTAAATTTAAAATCTAAAAATCAAAGAAAAATTATGCCTAGATTTGAAGATATTAGTGTTATTAATTTTTATATGTAAGTTTCACTAAGGTTGCAAAATATATATGTTTACTACTTTGTATAAACAGATTAAACTACTGAATTTGGCTATTTTTAATTAAAAAGGAACAAAGCAGCACAAGAATATGGAGCTAAAAATTGTATAATATATGATAGTATACAAAAAAAGTAAATGATTTGATTAAGTTATATATATTATGAACATACATTTATATTTATATTTTTGGTCGATCATTTTATCAAAATTTTATGGTTGAATATGTTTTGGTTACACTATTACTAAAATAAATAAATTAAAAAAAATATAGAGTTCAAAAAATTAAAAGAGATGTTGGATTTCAAATACTGTAGCGATCAGATCATTTATTTGACCTAATACTAAATTTTTGTAACAACATAATTTTTTTGGTATTTTTGATAAACGCATGCAAAACATAACATTTATGATTTTAATGGTATATGATAAACACATGCAAAATTATAAGATTTATGAATATAAAATCTTATATTATGACTATTAAAGTTCACAATTTTGTCATCTTTCTGAAATTGAAAAAAAACAGCATCATAAGAAATAAAAGAAAAAACATGTGTCACTTGAAAACAAACCATGCCCATAACCCTATAGCTACCAATGTGACCAACTAACTCATATGATAAATCATAATATCCCAAAGTTTATACGATTTGAAAATTATGGTTTCAACTTAAAATGATACTATATAGTAGTATATTTTAATATGTTTTTGCCAATACTGTATTCACTAGCGGGCACGCCACACAAAGTGTAGTATAGGTTATAATAGCTAGTTTAATTAGGCATTGCATATTATGATTATCTAACATATCTATTTAATAACCATTTGATGTCAAAAATGAAAGAAAATATTGCATTTTTAAAACCTATAAATATTCTTTTAATATTTAGAACCTATCAATGTTCCAATTTCAGTCGAGAATATGTTATATATTTATACTATTTAACATTTTTAGTATAATAAAGTATAATGAGTACTAAATAAAAATATATTATTTCTAAATTATAATATATTCCAGTTTTATTGATAGTGTTTGGTATATTTATTTGGGTTTAAAGTTTAGATTTAAGGTTTACTAAGTAGGTATTAAAAGTAATCATGATTATCAGAATATATGAATCAAGATCTTTATTGAAAAAACATATTCAGATATTAAATTAATAGATTTTAATAGCAAAATTTTGTAAAGCGGATATTCAAATCTATAACATTTTAAAATAATAATAGTGATTGGTATCGAATATCCAGATTTAATTTTTTTTTTATAAACAAAATTTTGTTTTAAAGTTTTTTTACGAATTCGATTCTGAATCTGGATCCGTAACAAAAAATAGATATTTAGATTTATTACCTATCTAATTCAAAAGCATAAGTTTTAGATGATTTGTATACAATTAATCTATTTTTTAAGAGTCTCATAAATAGATTTAAATATAAATTATTATATACATATGCATACCATATTTTCACTATGAGCATAGAAGATAGAATTTCAGAATGGTGATCTCAGCTTTTCCCCATTAGTCCAAGAATGTCATCATCATTCATCGTAATATTTTTGGAATATTTTGACTTTTTTTTGTGCTGTTACCAACAATTACTGTGGAACTTATTGAGCAAAAAAAAAAAAAAGAGTTAAGAATAAATTACAAATCGTCATGATTATGATCGATCTCATGGCCGAAGTTTTCTTGTGGGACCAAATAAGTAGGTTTGGACACTGAGACAAGTATTTGCTAGTTTTAAATTACTCTGTATTTTGGTTTTGTTTGTACAAATACTAATTAAATTTCTGGCTTCTTAATTACAGATCGGTCTAAAATAATTATTTTAAAGAATTTTTAAAGTATTGCAAGATGTCATTTAATGTTGCGAAATAAATTTATTTATTATGTATTTATTAATAAATATTCATCGTAGATATTGTGAAAAAAGAATATTTATTCGATTAAATATCATCTTGCAAGTTATTGCACTTCGTTTATTACTTATCAAAGTCAAATATTTTATTTAAACATAATTTTTTCTCCCATGAGGGAACTTTTGCATTTCGGTATTTATGAGCCATGAAAAACCAAATCTAATATAATGATTTAAGTATTATTATTTTAGTAACATATAATTAAAAAAAATTAACTAAAAGATTTCATATAATTTTTAGTAAGGAACAAGTAACGTTAATAAAATTTAGTTTGTAAATAATCTATTTTGGTGACTAGATTATTCTAATTGTCCAGAGCAAATACATGCTTTTCAAATTGGATACAAGTCAAGAAGAAGATACAAATAGAGTAACAAGTAATTAATTATGTCCAATCCTGCAAAGAATTATTATTTTTACAAATTATCACTTGATTACTTTTGTATGTTTTGGTTCATTTACAAAAATAACTTTTTGATACGTCACACATTCTAATAAAAAATTCTAGATAAAGTTTGGATGAAACTTAATTTAAAAAACAAAACAAACAACAATAAATTTATATTTTAGTAATATTTTAATAACTAATATTTATTATATTTCTTTTATTATTTTCAAAATGTAAATATTTTTTAAGTGTAAACATTTATTATTTCTCTCTATATATATACACAAATACATTGTGTTTGTTATGATACTAACGGACCACAAAGAAAGTGGACATTAAACTTAAGGAGCTGCAATAAGCTGACACATAAGAAATCTGTTTATACATATCAAACAAAATCTAATTCAATTAATATGTATAAATGGTTACAAAATAGTAAAGTACATAATCATTCATACAAAGTTGGTTGCAGTCAAGTCGTTTTCTTTATTTACTAAACCTAATTTTGAAGGTTCATAATTATTGGCAACTAGAATAAGTTCTAATAATACTAATATACAGTTATAACGTTTTTTATACTCTTTTTGTTTTATATTACATGTTGTTTAAGTTTTCGCACTTGTTAAAAATAACAATAAACTTCATGATTTAATTATAATAAATAATTTTTAAAATTAATTTTATTAAGTAAAATATTAAAATAGCAAAGATTAATTCTTTTTTTTTTTGTAAAAATATATAAATAATGTGGAACAAAATTTAAAACTTAACACTATATTTATATTGAAAATAAACAATAAAATAATTGATGTGCTCATGTTTTAATCCTAAGTATTACTGCAAGTGCACATACTAACAGTATTATATAGGGTATCGAATCCACAGAGAACCAAGAGATACACAATGACTTTAAGGTTTAAGAACTAAGCTAAAACAAAGTAGAAGATATGATTGTGTTATGCATCAAATCAAAATACAGAATTAACAAATGCTTCTAAAACAGATTAAGAAAACACTAGGTAACTAGGGACTAGGATATAGGTTTTACAGAATCGAACTACTATTCAAGTGCATTGTTAAACCACATCAGACTCAAACAAAGTAAACTCTCCATACTACTTCCGCAGCTATGGAGGCTAATGAATCAGAATCCGAGCGTCTAAACTTCCGTTTGATCTCGGCTAGACTGATCACGCATTAGGTAAAGGTTTGATAT
>KE157678.1:1853-12791 GCA_000411055.1 Leavenworthia alabamica
TAAATTTAGAAATGCATGACATTTCAAAGTTATATTCTATTTTTTATTATAGTTTCACAAGAAGTAAAAAGTTTAAAAAAGACAGAAATTATTTAAAATTAAATAGAAAAATAAAACAATCTCAAATAAAAAAAAGAAATTAGAATTATAAATTGAGAACTATATTTTATAAATTTAAAATATCTTTATTTATTTATATTTTGCAACTAGAAAAAATAAAAAATTTTATTTTATTTAAATTTGTTTTTCATCAATATCAAAATTTGAATGATTTAGTTATTATGCTCATAAAAATAAAATTAGTTAAAATAATAATTTTTGAAAAATTATATTAATTTTTTTTTTTAAAGAATATTAAAAACTCATTTTTATAATTTGCCTTAGGCTATTCAGAACCTAGGCACGGCTCTGTATCTATTTATATATATATGTGATTGTTGTTTGTATAAACATATTGTTTCAGCTACAACAGATTTATAAATTATAGAATCGAAATTAAAATTCTCCTTTAGCGTGTACTTTTAATACTTTCTGAATTACATGTTTGCATACGTAGTATTAGACACAGTTTACACACTGACATATGAAAAGACCTTGTCCAAGGATTCCACTTGAATAAAATATTAACTAATTGGATATATTACCAATATAAAATATCAATCACAGTTACCATCGCGTCATCACACGTGGATGACTCTCGTTAAAACGCATTGTTCGGTTCCTTAACAAAAGCTCAGTGACACATAAAGAACATAAAAACAAAACCCCATTAGATCTGTTTTTTGAGGAAACTTCTTCAGTTTGCAAAAGCTGAATTACGAGTCTTCCATTGATAGTAGCTTCCTTATTTCACTCTTGCTGACGTAGTTGTAGCTTCCACAAGCTTCTTAAGTGTAAGTGTGTTTCTTTTTCCTTTTCTTCCGCAATATCCGAGTTATAGAAACAAACCGAACTTACTAGTTTTAACTTGTATCCGAGTTTTGTAGTAGTTTTAGTTAAACAAGTAGCTTCTGATCTGTTTACTTTTATTTACTCTTTGTCTGCAATTTTCTGTCCGGATTTGAGTTCCAGTTTTCTTGGTACTTACAACTTTGGTCTCTTTTGGTAAATTTCGTTTTGAGTTTTCTTGTTGGATTTTTTTTTTGCAATTGAGTGAGATGTGTCTCTTCTTGGTTTTGCATTGGTGGAATTTTGGGCTTTTTTTTTTACTGTGCGGTGATGTTTTTTTTTTGTACTTTATTGTCAACAGTTCTTGAATTTTGATATAGTGACGTCTTCTCTGTTGTAGGTATGTGGTGGAGGTTTAATTCATTAAATTTACTAGGCTAAGGGATCTTCAAGTATCTTTTTTTTTTGTATTTTAAGATTCAAATTGAAGATTATGTCTTCTTGTCATACTGTAGTGTAGCAGTTTGAATCACATCTATCTATTATCAAGAAATGGAAAAACCTTTTGTATCAAGAGGACACAAGTTTGATTTTCAAGATCTTCCAACAGAACAAATGGATGGTTTAAGAACTTTGATCTCTGATGATATGCTTAACTCTTCTTCCTCTTCGGAGCTTATGAGTTTCGACTCTTTTCCCACTTGGTGTAACAGCCCTTCCTCCACTGATCTCTTGTTCACTCAATACGGTCTATCCACTTTTCAACCTTTGCCTTTTGGAGCTTTCACCTCATTTCATGCAGCTGCTGAACCAAAGACTGGTCTCAGTCTCACTCGATCATTTCTTGATTTGGAAAGCTCTTACTTTGGTGATGAAAGATCATCAACACAAGAACAGTTTCATTGCAGGGTTACTAATCAAAAGAGTGGTTTTACTAATACTGTTCCCAGGTCTTTGAGTCATTCGTTAGATGAGAAGATGCTTAAGGCACTAAGCTTATTTATGGAGTCATCAGGTTCAGGAGAGGGCCTTTTAGTTCAAGTTTGGACGCCTATTAAGACAGGAGATCAATACTTGCTTAGTACTAGTGATCAAGCATATTTACTTGACTCAAAGCTTTCTCAGTACCGAGAAGTGTCAAGGAAATTTACTTTTGCTTCTAAAGCAAATCAAAGTTCTTTTCCGGGTCTTCCTGGCCGAGTGTTTATCTCTGGAGTACCTGAATGGACATCAAGTGTGATGTATTACAAGACAGATGAGTATCTACGCATGAAGCATGCAATAGATAATGAAGTCCGTGGTTCCATTGCAATACCTATCCTTGAAGCTTCTGGTACATCTTGTTGTGCTGTCATGGAACTCATCACATCCAAAGAAAAGACAAATTTCGATACGGAAATGGACACTGTCTGTCGTGCTCTCCAGGTTGATTCACTTCTCCCTCTCTTTCTCATTCTCTTTGCTTATATGTATGTTTGTGTGTATTACTTACTGTTACCACTTAGCTGTGAATATTTCATTCTCTAACAAAACATTGTTTTTGTCACATCCAACACATGTTAGTTGATATTTCTAGGCTCTCCCAAAGATCTAGGCAAAACCACTGAACACAGAGTAGTTGTGTCAATGGTATCTTAAATTAAGACAATGTGGATTTTGATGTTATTTGAAGCATCAAGTGCATAAAACAACATTTTTAAATCTTATGCAAGCTTGATTTAGGGTATGAGAATCTTTGTTGGCTTTAAGACCTGCTTGAGTACTCTGCCTTTGTCAATGAAAGCTTCCAGGGAACTTCTGAAGACAGTTTCTTGTGGTTAAAACCTGAGGTTACAAAACGCAGTTAGTAATGTGCCAAATAATCATATGATATAGTTTTGTTAAAGAGATTCATTTTTGTTCTTTCATTTTCAGGCTGTAAACTTAAGAACATCAGCTATCCCTCGTCCGCAGGTAAACCTCTCAACCATAAAACTAGCTATCTACAAACCGTTATCTAACTGTCTTTTTTGGTTTCCAGTACTTTTCAAGTAATCAAAGAGATGCATTAGCTGAAATACAAGATGTTCTCCGAGCTCTATGTCATGCACATAAGTTACCTTTAGCTCTCGTTTGGATTCCTTGTAGTAACTACAAGAGAGGAAATGATCAATCTGTAAAGGTTCTTGATCCAAACTCAGGTGAAAATCGTGTTCTTTGCATAGAGGAGACAACTTGTTATGTAAACAATAGAGCGATGGAGGGCTTTGTGCATGCATGTTTGCAGCATTGTTTAAAAGAAAAAGAAGGAATTGTTGGCAAAGCTTTCATATCAAACAAGCCGTTTTATTCTTCTGATGTGAAGACATATGATATCAGTGAGTACCCTCTGGTTCAACATGCTCGAAAGTATGGTCTAAACGCGGCTGTTGCTATAAAACTGAGGAGCACTTACACTGGTGAAGATGATTACATACTTGAACTATTCTTGCCTGTAAATATGAAAGGAAGCTTGGAACAGCAACTTCTATTAGACAACTTATCGGGTACAATGCAGAGGATTTGTCGAACTCTCAGAACTGTTTCTGAAATGGAGGAGTCTACTAAAGAAGAAGTGAATAAAAAAACTAGATTTCAGAGTGGTGAAATGTCTAGTTTACTGCAGAGAACATGTTCATCGGATTCCGAGTTCAACTCTACTAGAAGCATTTTTTCGGAAATATTCTTTGATAGAGAAAAGAGTAGCACAATATCTCAAGACAATTTGAACCAGGTATGTTATGTAAGAAACTTGGTTGTGTTGATATTGTGAACTTGTTTGCTACATTGAGCACTGATATAGTTATTTTCATAGGACATGAACAAAGCTACAATACCGGAGAAGAAGAAAAGCACTACAGAGAAGAATGTGAGCTTAAGCCTTCTCCAACAGCATTTTTCTGGGAGTCTAAAGGATTCTGCAAAAAGCCTTGGTGGTGAGACTTCCAAGATTTTTCAAGCATGGATTCATTTCTATATTACAACACAAACTATCTAAGCTTTGATTTTGATTTTCTTATGCAGTTTGTCCAACCACATTAAAACGGATATGTAGACAACATGGGATCATGAGGTGGCCATCTCGTAAGATTAACAAAGTGAACAGGTCATTAAGAAAAATACAGACAGTACTTGACTCAGTCCAAGGTGTTCAAGGAGGACTTAAGTTTGACTCTGTGACAGGCGAATTCGTCGCAATTGGCTCATTTCTCCCAAAATCTGATACCCAAAAGGGTCTATCTTCTCATGGTAATGATGCACATGTAGAAAGTCAGGAAGATATGGCTGATGATACCTCGTTTGAGCTCGAGCAAGTTAAATCTCTCCACAATGCAGTTAAGATGGAGGAAGATGGTACCACGAACCAAGCAGGACCGGGTAAGAACATCTGTCATGGACGTTTTTATTCAAGAAACCATATATGGAGTGACAAGAATCTTAAGTAATTTTCAATATGCGTAGGTTCACTCATGGAGGTTAATGCTAGTGGTCAGTCATGGGCTTGGATGGTCGAACAATCTGACTTCAATGGAAATGAAGGACTAAAGAGCATTTGCAACTTAAGCTCTCCAGCAATGGTAGATGCAATGGGTACAACAATCCAATGCAGTGATCGTATTGTTGAACCTAACCAATCCATGTCATACAGCAAATCAGTTTCATCAAATGAATCAGACGCTATAATACCTAGAAGCTCATCTACTTCCTTGGAAGATTGGAACCAAACGAGAAACCACAACAACAATAGCAACGAAAGTGGATCACCAACGCTCATAGTGAAGGCCACTTATAGAGCAGACACCATACGTTTCAAGTTCGACCCATCGGTTGGGTGTCCTCAGCTCTACAAAGAAGTTGGGAAACGCTTTAAATTGGAAGAAGGGTCGTTTCAACTCAAGTACTTGGATGACGAAGAAGAATGGGTAATGATGGTTACAGATTCAGATCTCCAAGAATGCTTGGAGATATTACATGGTATGGGAAAACACTCAGTGAAGTTTATGGTTCGTGATTTGCAAGCACCTACAGGTAGTTCCACTGATAGCAATGGTTACCTCAGAGCAGGTTTATGACAACTATAAGAGACACACACAGAGTAAAGGAATGTTGTTTATTTCTCCAGATATTAGTTTGCTTATTATTACAAGGCATGCAGGAGAAGAACAATTTTGGTATAGTAGAGTCCGAAGAATGTAATATGTTTCTCGTTTTATATGCATCAAAGAATAAAATTTTTGGATGTTTTATCCAAATTGCTTATGTAGTATAAAAGAAAAAATCAATTCTGTCTTGAGTTCAAGTCAATACCTTTGTTGTTTCTTTCTCTCCATGCCATTGCTACTGCTAATTCAAGTCCACTAGCTCTTTTAATTTCATAAACACACTGTTGAAATCAAATATTCAGTAATTAGAGAATTTTATATCCTAGCATTAAGCAGACAACATGAAACTTCATACTAAAAATGAAGAAAAAAAATGTATACCTCGTCTCTAAGGAGGGCATTAGCTCCTTGACAACAGAGATAATGATGGACTCATCTGACTTCTCTTGTGATGAAGCTTCCTTTTCTATGCTCACTGCAACACATGATTGAAATTTCAGTTAAAAGATGACTCTTGTTATAAACGAGGGATCATACAACTTAGGATGTCTCAAACAGTTCATGTAGACAATAACTCAAGTAGAAACGAATTTGTACAATAATAAATACATTTTATCCTCACCTTCTATGTTTTCTTGAAGTCTAGATCCGCCTCCAAGATATGAACGTTCATCTGCTTCTAAATCTAGACCTTCACGATCTGCAAATTTCTGTAGTAACTGGCCAATTAAGTTATGTGCAACCAAGCTTGTCTCATCAGAAATTTCTTGGACTGCGAGGTACTGGTTTTTGTTTCTTCTGCGTGGCTTCTGCTCATTATGATCATCGGTTTTAATGTTTACAACTGAAAACAATGATCTAGAGCTAAACTGGCTATCTACTTCCATCTCAACATCCCTTTCAACCTTGACTCGGATTTTGCTTGTATCAATGTCATGCCTATCAATGATTAGTGTTGATTTGTTGGATGAGGGAGTGACATAGAGAGACCTAGGACGAACTGTTGTAATACTCTCTGTCAGGTCTCTAATAACCGCCCTATTGACAGAAGAGTTCAAATGATGATGGTTGGTTGGGTATGTAGAAGCATCCGGCTCTAAAAAGGAGCATTCTGCACCACTTTCTTCATGATCTGGATCGGATGAATCAACTGCACCGTCTTTAACTTCAAGCTTTATGTTTCGGCAATTACTCTCTCTTTTAGCAGATTCCTCGTTAACAAATAAACTGCAATTCTCATCATCATTATCATCATCATCACTGTCTTCTAGCTCCTCCATATAAGCATCACCAAAGTCCTGATCGAGCTCATAATGTGGAATATATTGCCATATTATTTGCTTCACTTCAGCACTCACATTTAATATACACTCCGCCTCTTTCTCAACTGCTTCCCTTGGAAATATCTTATGTTCTACATTCTTTGTACTCCTGTTGATCAGTGTAAGAGCTTTCATCAAAGAAGTTGGAATGATGTCCATATCACTGCATTCAAACAAATATTCAATCAACAGTTTTCTAACAGCTGATCTTAAACTGTCATTTGATACTTCGGCTTCTGGGTCTAAGAAAAGGTGCAGTCTTTTCAGCTCTTGAAACCTGACCTTACGGAGTAACCAGACTGCCTTCACTATTTCATTCTGCAGATTCTTTGTGTCTGGTGAGAACTGGTAAAACTCGGTTGCAGTGGTAGTTTTGTAGCCAGGACTTACCTTAAGTGATAAATCTACTAATGACATCGCTTTAGCCAATTTCCCTTGCAGTTTATCCCCTACAGAAAGTTCTGAGAGCATTTTCTCGCTATATCTCCTCACTTGGTTTATCAGATCACTTCGACTCTTACCATATCTATTGGTTTTCAATCGGGGTATCATTCTTGAACCTTGAAGTTTCCTCTTCATTGCACGTAGGGTCTGAGTAGACAAACTATCTAGCTCATCAAGTACCTTCATTGCAGCATCACGATGGGACAAACTCATTGTGCAGTTTTTCCGGAAATTTGCAGGATCACTAAGAACTTGATGCAGGTGCTTAACAACATCTGCCTTTTCAATATCATTGTCCTTTCTCTTTCTGAAATCTCTGATAACCTCCTTCATTTTCCTTCTTGTCTTCTCAAATGTAGTAGAGCCTCCAGTGATTATCATTGCAATAAGATAAAGACCTTTATTTGTCAAAGAATCAATATCCAGGTCAAGCTTTCTAACAACATCGTTAGCGTAGAACTTTGACTCATTTAGTTCAACAGCATTGCATACTTGTTCATTCTTACAAAATCCAAATGCATCTTCTATACGTGACTTTATGGTCTCGTAGAATATCTAGAATCATCACAACAGAGAAAAAATTGAAGAGGTCTCATTGAAGAAGCTACTAATATTCATATATATAAAGAGAGGGAGAGAGACCTACATCATCTTCCCTGAGTACAGATTCAGGAAGGAATCTGCTAAGCAAAGAAAACATTGGGGAAACAGTAAGAACTCATTTAGTCATATAATCAGCTAAACCAAGCAGCATTAAGAAAACTAGAAACTCAGTAACCAACTCACTCGGATTTGAGAAATTCAGTCTTTCCCGGAGTATGGTTCTTGGATTCAGACGTATCAAGACCTAACAGCCACCTATACAAGTTTTCAAAATTTTCAGTGAGTGTACCAAAGAAAGACATCAATAGAGCAAAAAAAAAGTTTGAAACTTTTTCGAGGTAGAACATTAAAGATTGCAACTTCCCAGAGCCTAATAAACAGGGAGGTTAATTCAAGATCAAAGTTCCCCAGCTAAGTCACAGTTATAGTCCAAAATTGAGAACCATGCAAGCACAATTAAAACCACAGACATATATAACCAAAATTTCAAATTTCCAAATATTTCTAAAATAAATTTGAGAAGAAAAGGATTAGAAAGTAAAGAAAAGAAGAAACCTTCTCTTGAGTCGAATCTGCTCTTCTTGATCCTTAAGCTGTGAAAGTATCGAACCACAATCCGTCTGGAAGAAAACTGAACTATCATCCATTGCAATGTTCTTAGATTGATACGTTGCAGCTGCAGAGTATTGTGCAGCAACCAAATTAATAACAGAGAGAAGGAGAAGCTTGAGATTTTTAAAAAAAATTAGCATAAGAGTATAGTAAACAGAGAATACTTTACAAAAAGTGCAAACAAGACGTTATGTACACAAACAAACAGCAGAACTCAAACTAAAGTTATTGTTTCAGAAAACTGATAAACAATCTAAGATAATGGATCCGATATTACCTGTTTTCAGAAATACTCTAGCTCTGTCGGATACTTAGTACAGAACGAGCGAGAGAGATATAAGAGGAAGCGGATAAGGTCTGTGTTTGATGGTTCACTAAAATCTTCGGCGAGGCTCCGAGACAGAGACGGCGAGGTTGGTTGGCGGAATCGTCGAGTCGATTTGTGTTGTTTACGTTCATGTGTTCTGTAAAAACCTAATGACTGAAACGACGTCGTTGAATATGGGGAAAAAAATTAAACGGCCAGATATGGATATCGACGTTAGTAACAATATTATTATACTCCTTATGTTCCTTTTTTTTTTACGACCCTTATGTTTTAAGGTTTTATGTTGTATTGTTATTCAAAAAGTAATTTTAAAAAATATTAAATATTCAAAAAGTAATTTAAAAAAAAATTAAATATTCAAAAAGTAAATTTTTAAAAAATATTTAGTTTTTATTTATAAATTGTAAATTTCAGATGCAATAACTAAACATAGTTAAATTTTATTAGTATTAATTTATAATTGTTATTGTATATTATTTCTTAGAACAAAATATAATATAGTATAATATTTCTTAGAACAAAATATAATATAGTTAGAAATAATAATTATTGTTTTTTTAAATTTACAATATATATTAGGTATAGAGACAGCATTTTCTTTGCATGGAGTTTATCCCGATCCAACTCCTGTCCAATGGTGTGAAACTATTCAAAGTCAATATTAAAATTCAAAAGTAGAAAAGTCAAACTATTAGAAATAAAAATTGACAATGTATCGAGGACGTCGCTGGACGTTCTCCACAAGACGGTATATGATATCGACTTTCTGATTTTCAGTTTTTTGTACCTGACATATGAGATCTTTATTTTGTATTTGCTTCAGTTGTACTTGATATTTTGGTTTTCCTCCTTGCTTGTTTGCTACCGAGACGGTATCAGATAAGTCTGGGGGATGTGCTGTAGTTACTGACATTGTGTTCTGTTTTCTTATTTTTATTTTAGTATTGACTTTGAGTCGTTTCTATTCTCATTTCTTTTTGGTATTCGAGTCTTTTTAGATATTGAGTTTTGTTGTTGTGTCGTGTCGTCGTTTGGTTTGCTGTATTAAAACCTTTTTATCGAGTTTTATGCAATTTTTCTTCCCTGACTTATTGACTAACTTGACCATTCCTTCCTGACTAAATCTATACTTAGCCTGGCCAAGATTTCAAATTACGGCATTCTGACCGCTATACCGGAAAGCTCTCATCTCTAGAGGTGAGGATGATCTAAAGGTGATTCCAAACTTAATGAATTTTTAGTTATTCTCATTATGGTGGTTGATATACATTGATCCGGTTTCCTATTCCCGATATGGTAGGTCGTTTTTGAACTCTCCTGATTCTTGATTCCCCCTGTTTATGAACCATCCTTAGCGTACCAGTCTCCGGAAGGAACTCAATAAGCGGGATCGGTTCATTAATAANTCGTTTCTATTCTCATTTCTTTTTGGTATTCGAGTCTTTTTAGATATTGAGTTTTGTTGTTGTGTCGTGTCGTCGTTTGGTTTGCTGTATTAAAACCTTTTTATCGAGTTTTATGCAATTTTTCTTCCCTGACTTATTGACTAACTTGACCATTCCTTCCTGACTAAATCTATACTTAGCCTGGCCAAGATTTCAAATTACGGCATTCTGACCGCTATACCGGAAAGCTCTCATCTCTAGAGGTGAGGATGATCTAAAGGTGATTCCAAACTTAATGAATTTTTAGTTATTCTCATTATGGTGGTTGATATACATTGATCCGGTTTCCTATTCCCGATATGGTAGGTCGTTTTTGAACTCTCCTGATTCTTGATTCCCCCTGTTTATGAACCATCCTTAGCGTACCAGTCTCCGGAAGGAACTCAATAAGCGGGATCGGTTCATTAATAATAAAAAAAAAAAGATAAAGAAAAGAAAAGAAAAGAAAGAAAAAAAAAGTATAGCAGCCAATAAAAAAAAGAAAAGAAGAAAAGAAAGAAATAAAAAAAAGAGAAAAGAAAAATTTCCGGGGGGATTATTACAGGAAGGAGATGTTTTGAAACGTACTGAGTTTTCGGGATATAAAGATTTCGGTATACTTTGATAGATATTCCCATTTTGAGAATTCACATAGTATTTTAGGGGAGTCACCAGTTGGGATTCTAAACCGCTAGAGACTAAAGGTAACTTGAGTACGGTTTGGTGTTAAGATTGCAGTATGGGTTTAAGTTAAGTGGCTGAGTATTGGATTATCATTGAGATCTGGTTATTGTTTGGTTAGTATTTCAGGTGTTGAGGGATGCATCGTTTTGTTTTTCTGGATTTTAAACTTTTTCCCGATGCTTGATTATTTGATGTGTCGATTACTTGAGGACAAGTAAGAATTCAAGTTTAGGGGAATTGATATGTTATGTTTTTATCGTTTTTACGGACGTGACGTGTCCGTTTTAGAGTCTTTTTGGTCTAGTTTGTGTCATTTTCCAGGTTTAGGAGTTCAGGTTTGGGATTTTGCATACTTGGGAGCTTAGAGTCTGAAAACATGGAGTTTTTGTGCACTTTTACATGCAGCACGATCGGGCAGGGCTTAGCCCGATCGGGCAACACATCCAAACAACCTGCTCGACCCCTGGCTCGATCGGGCCAAGCAACCTGACATTTCCAGAAGACTTGCTCGA
>KE157678.1:13642-27962 GCA_000411055.1 Leavenworthia alabamica
TTTTACAACCCTTATGTTCCTATTTTAAGGTTTTATATTGTATTAGGAATTAATCCGTCTTTGGGACGAAATTTGATTTACGAATTAATATTATTATTAATCCATATTAAAAATTTTAGATTTATATATTTTTATGATATACTTTTTTTATCAGCAAAAACGAAAAAATGATTAAAAAAATTTTCTTATAAAAAATAAAAGAATAATATCCAGAAAAACTACGTCAGCAAAATTCGATTTATTGATTTTTGGTAAACATGAACTAAAATTGGTTCAAATATTTGAAGAATTTCCAAGGTCCAAATATTTATCGGTTCCACTACAATCCTCCCATCAACGATAATGACACAAAGTTTTCTTGCGATCCCAGAAACGTGTAGTCTTTTAAGCAACTCTTCTCCATCAACCACCACAATTTTCCTCTATTTTCTCTTCTCTTAGTCATCGTATTTTCTTATGATTGTTTTATAGTTTTATATATTTTAAATTTTTTATATGTTTTAACCTATTAAAATAACTGTTTAGATTTGTGTATAAAAACACATTGTTCTTCATTAATAGAATGTAGTAGTAGATAAAAAATAGAAGAATTCAATATTCATAATTTTTTTTGTTTTAACTCTTCTTTTTGTAGTTAATATATGCATAAAACCTCTAATAATTAAAATGTTAAACCTAAAACTATGACTTGTGACGTATCTATCAGATTTTATCGATCGTCAGATCCTTATATGTGTTCTTCATTCGCCGTCGTCACTTAATATTATCAATCTCTGCATCTCACGATTCTCCACTTTGTTGTATATTTTATTTATGTCTCAAAAATTCTCCTAGATCCACTTGCGTCATCATATTTCTCAATAGTGTAGATCAATAATTCGTGGAAACGAATTTGATCTTAGTCACTCTTCTGTAATTGTATTTAAAGACGTCTTTAGATTTTTCTACAATTTTCTGGTAATTTCTAATTGGTGATATATGTGGTTCATGTTGTTATTAAAAAATAGGTCGGAGAGATAAAATATGTTAAGTTGTTTATTGTTAGACGATAATGTATTTTTAACTACAAAATATATACAAAAACCATCAATAGATTAAACTGTAAATTTTTTAAATTATATATATTTTCTATTGGCTTATGAAGTATGAATTTTTAATATAGAATTAATATTACTTATAAATATATATATGTTAAGTGTTTTTTATATTTATACCTAATATAATTTAAACTTAATATAATTTAAATAAATATAAATATTTGTAGTGTTGTTGTTTTAACATTAGTCATGTAAATAAATAAAACTAATATTGATGCTGATGTGTCAAAAATATCATAGGAAGGTGACGAGGTGGCATCATGAGAAAAAAATCTCTTCAACTTTATATATATATATATTTTTTATTCAAAAAGTTGACAAAAAAAAAAGATTGTTATTCAAAGTAATTTTAAAAAATATTAAATATTCAAAAAGTAAATTTTTAAAAAATATTTAGTTTTTATTTATAAATTGTAAATTTCAGATGCAATAATTAAACATATATAGTTAAATTTAATTAGTATTAATTTATAATTGCTATTGTATAATATTTTTTAGAACAAAATATAATATAGTTAAAAACAATAGTTATTGTTTTTTAAAATTTACTTAAAACCTTTTAAACATCAATATATATTAGGTATAGAGAGAGCATTTTCTTTGCATGGATTTTATCCCGATCCAACTCCTGTCCAATGGTGTGAAACTATTCAAAGTCGATATTAAAATTCAAAAGTAGAAAAGTCAAACTATTAGAAATAAAAATTGACAATGTACTCATCCGGTTGGTTTAGTTTTGGTATAGTTCGTTTATATAACACTTACTCAAATCGGTTTGGTCCTAAAGATACTATAAATAGCACCAACATCAGTGTTGTTCAACACATTACAAACAAACGTGAGAGTTAGATAAACTAAGATAAAATGGCAATAAAGCTCGTTTCCATCTTCGTTGTTTTCTTCATCTTCTTCTTGGTTATCTCTGGTAAGCAAACATACTCTGAGTTTTTCTTAACATATGTGTTACTAAATTAATATATTAATGCTAGTATTATCTATGTATAAGAAATTTATGATATCTGATTATTATATGTTATTCGTGTATGTATAACAGAAGTGCCGGAGATAAAAGCTCAGGACAGTAAATGCTTGAGAGAATATGGAGGTGATGTTGGTTTCAGCTTTTGTGCGCCTCGGATATTTCCGACGTTTTGCTACACAAGATGCCGTCAGAACAAAGGGGCTAAAGGTGGAAGATGTCAATGGGGAGAGGGTACTAATGTTAAATGCTTGTGTGACTTCTGCAACGATACTCCCTAATCAAATCGAAACCAATCGCTAATAATAATAAATATTCCTATTATGTGGCTACTTAAGTCATAGTCTTGGTTTATGTAATAATGAATGGGAATGGTCGGTGTAATAATAAAATAGTTAATGTGAAATAAAGAATAATGAAAATTGAAAAATACTACTTTGATTTTGACTTTAAGGGAAAAGAAAACGTGCGGCATTCGTTTGCGTAAATATGGTTGGCATCGACGTGATCCTTTATGTTTATTTTGTGGTCCGATTGTTTTGCGGGTTGCGGCTAAATCTAGCGGTCAAAGACGAAATCCGAATGTCACATGTGAACGTACTAGAGGCATTTCGTGATATAAATGAAATATGAATTCTGAGTTACATGGTTAATATTTTATTAATTTTGTGAAAATTTACATGGTTGACACTTCAAGAATAAATTTATTATAATGTATTTTCACGAGAAGTTTAAATAATTTTAAAAATATGAAAACAAGTTTAGATTATAGTTTAATTAAAAAAACATAAGAGAATCAATTTACGATAATTTTATTATATTTATTAAAAAATTTATTTATATTTTGAACCTCCAAAATTTCAAATACATCCATGATAATAGTAGAGTCAAACAGTTATCCAATATTATTGTTTTAGTAAAAAAAAATTATTATTATTTTTAAGTGGATATACATTAATGTCGAAATTGATAATGGCTAAATTTTCAAGAAAAACTAAAATATCAGAGTTTAATGTGAATATTTAATATTTCCATTGCATCGATTCTATCCAATCCAAGTCATGTCGATGTGTCAAAACCAAAAAAGTCAAAAATTCAAACTGATGATAAGAAAATCATAATTATAATATACAATCCGATAAGTGTTGGTAAGGTTCGGCTCTATGACACTAAAGCAAAGCGGTTCGGTCCTATGGATAAAGATAAATAGCATCAACACCAAAGTGTTAAAGCACAATCTAAACGAACCTAAAATTTAGATAGAGAGAAAATGGCGAAGGCAATAAAGTCAGTTTCCATCTTCGTTGGCTTCTTCATCTTCTTCTTGGTTATCTCAGGTAAACAAACTGACTCTGCGTTTCTTGTTAATACTTATACTCTCTTTGATCCAATTATATGTGTTTCAACAGAGGTGCCGGAGATAGAAGCTCAGGATAGCGAATGCTTGAGAGAATACGGAGGTGATGTTGGTTTCAGCTTTTGTGCGCCTGAAATATTTCCGTCGTTTTGCTATACAAGATGCCGTCGGAATAAGGGGGCTAAAGGTGGGAAATGCCTTTGGGGAGAGAGTGGTACTGTTAATGTTAAATGCATGTGCGACTTCTGCGACGATACTCCTAATCAAATATTATAATATGGCTACAAACGAAGACGCAAAGGTTAGAGTCTTTAGTTATGTTCTTGCATATGTTTATATTTGTTAAAGGTATTCTTACAGTTACAGAGTATGTTTTAGTTATGGTTTGTGTAATAATGAACTTGAATGATCGAAGTGATAATACAACAATGAATGTAAAATGAAGAATAATGTACAACTTTCATTTCTGATGTTATGTTTTTAGTTAAGTAACGCGAGACTATCGTTTGCGTAAATATTTTGGCACCCACGTGATCTTATATGGTATTATGTGGTCCGGTTGAGATTTACTAAACCAATCTAAAACTTTTTAGTTTAATAGATTTGATTGTGAATCTTTTATATATATAATGCATATCTCTTTAAGCAATCCAAAACTTAGTAATTACGTAATATCATCATACCATTATTTGTCCATAAAATAATTAAGTTCAGAAACAAAAAGTTCTGCGACGCTCTTGTTTTGATCTTGTAATTAATTACATTTTGAAAATTTCTATATACAATAAATATTTTTGAAAGCAAATCCAAAATCTAGTAATTACATATCATATCATTATTTCTCGGTACAATAATTAAATTCAGAAAGAAAAATAAATGTGTCACGCTCTTGTTTTTATCTGTCATCAATTTACGAGTCTTCGCTATCACATGACACTATATCAGAAATATAAAATATTAATGGTCATCTTGTGAGATGGTAAGATCATGAAGACACATGGTGATGATACTTACGACTCGTGGCGTTCATATAATATGTTTGGTCCCAACGTTAAAGACAAATAGCATAGCACACAAAAATAAAAATAAAAAAAGTAGTATAACTTGTTTCCTCCACTATTTGGCCGTACACGCTAATTCAACGCAGTCGTATTTGAATCTTGTAATAATTAGTTAATTTGAAAAAGGACTTTGTTTATTTTATATTTTTAATAATTAATATTTTGACAGCCGCATCTTATGACTTCGCTTTCGCATTTGGCCAGGCTTCGGACGCTTGTTTCTTTTTTATGCCCAATTCCCAACTAATCTTCAAGATGAATGTATCAATAAAAAGCACACAACAAAGAAGAAAGATCAAACACAAGAGATGAGATTTGACGTATGTTCTTAAGTGTTCAACAATCCGGCCATCTAGATTTTTTTTTCTTTACTATTCCATGTTATAATTAGATCAGGAATATAACTGATAATTGTGCGGTTACTATCCCCGTTCAATTTTAGTTTTTAAAAACTCTAGTTTTAACATGTACTGTGGCCTAAAAACAAAGACTAGGCTCGACCAGATTTTGTTTATATATATTTTTTATAGCCCAGTTAAATGTAAACCCTTTCATAGAAACGAATATTACAAAAAATTTCACGTTTTTAATGATTTTTACTATTCCTGATACAAAATGGTTACTTTTCTTACCAATATAGAGAAAGTACATATATAGTGAATAGTGATGACTAGTGGTTTTCTAATAACAGTTTTGGCCCCAACGATAAAGATAAATAGCAACAGGATACTACAATCTACAACAAGTGGTGAGAATGAGTCCATTATATTCATACGTTAACTCCAAAGCGAAACAAATCATCTAGAGAATAGAGAAAAAGAGAGAGAGAGAAGATGGCCATGGCAACGAAGTCAGTTTCTACCTTCGTCACTTTTTTCATCCTCTTTTTGGTTATCTTTGGTAAATTAGCTAACACCTTATTTCTCACATATTTATTTGATTTATCATTTACGTTAGTGTTTGAAATTTGTATTCATAATCATTATATTTGTTTAATTAATTCACTTTCTATATAAGCGCAGAAGTGCCTGAGATAAAAGCGCAGGGTAGTCAGTGTCTGAAAGAATACGGTGGCAATGTGGGTTTCAGCTATTGTGCGCCTCGGATATTCCCGTCCTTCTGTTATCGTAACTGCCGTAAGAACAAGAACGCTAAAGGAGGAAAATGCCGTTCAGGACACGCTGGCATGATATGTTTATGTGACTACTGCAGTGACAAACCTTAAATCAGATCCGTTACACGCTTTGGCCGCAGACGCAGACGCAAACGCAAACGCAAACGCAAACGCAGTGGCGTTACATTTGAGTCTTGTATGTCCGTGTGAGTGTCAGTGTCCACCAACTATTAATAAAATAATAATAATAAATGGGCCTCCTTATCGTTTAATTTATTTGTGTTCCGTAATACTAAGGTGGGGTTATTGAATTGTGTATTTTAATTGATTTTATTGTATTTTGAAAATACAATAAAATCATGTGTTATTCAATTATGTATTTGAAAAAGTACAATAAAATACATTGTTATTGGATTAAACATTTGATTGTTGATTTTAAAATACATTAAAATCAAGTGTTATTCAATGTTGATTTGATTTAGTTACATTTGAATTTGAATATATTTTATTGTATTTGATTCTTTAAAATATTAGTAATCAAAATACCATCATTTTAGATAATATTTTGAAATACGTCTTAAACTAAAATACATTAAAATCATTTTAAATCCAAATTGAATAACAGCCCCTAAGTGTCATGAATGAACAAGAGATCTTTTTATTACATGATATTACATGATATAATAGGTGCTTAAAATAATTAAACAAATAATCGTAATAAATCTATCTATAGAAAGATAAAATTTCGAGTTACGAGATAGAGAAATGGGGATAACGGCTTCAAAGCGAGTCAAGACGACACTATACAAATCGCCCGAGTTCGACTCAGCTTGTGACTCAGCATACGAGGAGTCTCTCTCTCTTGCACAGCATGCTTTCGCCGGAGTTCGTCCCTACCAACTCCACTCCGCCGCCGCCCACATCCACCGGAATCTTAATTCTCTCCGATTCCCCTTGATCACCAGATGGGTCCCTTCTCCTCCGAGTCAATCCCAAGTCGACTCAGCTTTGCGAGTCACCATTTCTCGAGTCGCGGCGGAGGAGGATGATGAGATCCTCAAGCTGGAGGAGTTCAAAGAATGGGCCGTCGAGGTTTTCTCGGAATCCGTTGTGGGAAATGCGAGGAAGGCGATGGCGAGTCGGATTCCATTAGGAATAGCCGGAATCGCTGGAATCGGGGCGGTGACTCGGTCGGGTCAAAACTTGATTGGAGCAGTGATTGGCGTTTACGCGATTGGAGTTGCTACTTCGGTTTTTTTCAGCCTGGCTGATTAAAAATAAGATAACATTGTTGTACTTTCTTTTTAGATATACTTAATAATTACTATGGAGATTTTAACAATCTGGTTTATGTTGTTTATGTCATAATTGAAAATAAAGAAATGATATCATCATTCACAAACAAAGCATCAGAGATGAAATCTGTGACTCCATTTTTTCATCAACCACTTCGATATTAAAACTTTGTCTTCATTACAAAATAAAAAGTTAAGAATAAAATATAGCACAATAATACATATTAGTGAAACAAAATCAGTTGTGAGAATGATGAGTCCAAGAGATAAGCAAAAAGGCCATTTAAATCATGGACTATACAAAAGTGAGAAGAATATTATATGAATTTTCAATATGTTATATTAAATCTTAATTTTGTTTTGATAATCAAATAAAACCTGAATTTTATGTTGACTTTGCTAAATTATACATACCGTTAGTTTTAACTAACGAAAAAATTAACGGTGTTAGTTAAAACTAACGGCATATCTAATTTAGCGTGGTCAACGCATAGTTCATGTTTTATTTGATTGTCAAAGTAAAGTTGAGGTTTAATATAACAGTTTAAAATATAATTTTAAATTAAACCTAAAATATATGTATTTTTAGTTACATTAATTATATTACTATTTAATTATATTTTTAGTTTTAAAAATATTTTTATAATATACACTTTGAGTTTTATAAATATTTTTAAAAATTTACTGATAAAAATTAGTTTTAAATATTAAATTTTACAAACATTAATATATCGAATATTTAATTTAAGCCTAAATTTTTTATATGTAAGTAAAATTTATTGATAAATATTATGTAAAATATTTTAGATTTAAATTAAAATTTGATGTTTAAATAAATATAAAATATACAAGATAAATAACCTCAATTTTGCTTTGAATATCAAATAAAACATGAATTTTGCATTGACCAAATTAAATTAGATATGCCGTTAGTTTTAACTAACAGCATTAACTTTCCGTTAGTTAAAACTAACGGTATGTGTAATTTATAAATTCAACGTAAAATTCATGTTTTATTTGATAGTCAAACCAAAGTTAAAATTTATTATGACATATTGAGAGTTCATGTATTTTTATTTTTTATTTCACTTTTGTAAAGTTCATGGTTTAAATAATCGTTTTCCCAACGGACTTTGGGTATAGGTTTCTTCGGGGTTACATGTTTTTAAAACTTACTCTTGTTTCCGTATCAACTTTTACGCTTGTATGGATCCTGTAATATGTCTTTATATTAAGAGATTCTATACCTCTCACCTATGTAGAGGTGATGTCACACATATATAAACCCTCATATACCGAAGGTTAAGGAATCGACCTACTCATTTAACATCTTTACTGATTCATGCTTGACTTTGTCCTCTGAGCTTTATGATGAGCACGAAGATGAGGAGACATCCACTTGGATTTTACTATACTTAAATCTTCTCCATGGAGGCTCCTGAAATCCTTTCTTCTTAAAGCTCTAGTTTGCAGCTTTACATATAAGAACGCTGATCATTTGCAGAACAGCCGTTTTCCCAACAAAGATGTAAGGCAGAGTTTGTAACATCGACTTGTATGTCTTTGTTGCCCGACCAATCAAAATTTTAGATTTGAAATCGACACCAATTAACTGTCTTTTATTTCTGATTATTACATCCACGTACTAATATTCCCATGTTTGATTTCACAAACAGCCAAGTCTATTGTAATTAAAACTTAATAGCTATATTTCTCTAATCCAAGAAGCTGAGTAATTAAGTTTACCAGCATGACAAGAAGACTATTTTTCGCAACAAGATTTGCATAGAGATCCTTGTTTTACTAACATAATGTTTGTTTTTTTTGGCTACTGAAAGATATAACAATGGATGAGGAACTGTAAAGTGTTATTTGTTAACTGACCCTAGAAAGATAATTTACCTTTGTTGCCTAAATGACTAATGTTTCATGTCCATTTGCAAAATCCTGCACAATTATATTGAAGAAAGTAAAACTGTTAGACATTTTTGGCAAAAATTTATGTTGACCAAAGTTTTGCACCTTTTCAAATGTGAAAACTCTTTCAAGAGGAATCAACAGCAGTTGTCTGTATTTGAATAACTTTTAAGATCCACTTATGAGGATTAAAGCACTTAAGAATTTGATTTGACCTGCGCTGAATGAATTACTTTGTGTCTGAAAATGGAAAAGTGTTGAATTTGAAGGAATCTGTGAACGTAAGAAGAAGAGTGAATGTGTTAAACTTGCGGGTTGGTGCTATAGCACACTCACCAATGCAAGAAACTCTGTCAGATCCTTGACCTCCCTAAATATGTGTGAATAAAAGGAGAAGTACCTTATCAGTTACAGTCAAAAAAAAAAAAGCTCATAACAATAATAAGAATCATATATTTCAGTACAAAAGTTAAAAACGATGATAGTTGAAAAACAGTAAGAAAGTTATCATTACACTAAGCAAAAGACACTTTTTAAAATCATTGTACTAAGTAAAAAATACTTTTCTAAATCATAAAGATTTGACCAATTAAATAATCTATGAACACATTTTTTTGCGCCTCCCAGGGTAGTGAAAGTTAGATTGTTATTTCTATTTTCAAATGTATTATGGTTGAGTAAGACCTTTGAAACACTAATGAAATCTCAACAAAATCAAATCATAAACCCAATTGAAAGATGGAAAAAAGCTAACCTCGGTTCTGATGGTGCGCTGATTAAAAAAGGTGCCAAGAAGAAACCGAAACCCAGTGAAATTAATATAAAAGTGTTTCATATGATCTTTGTCGACGTCATCTGTTACAACAATCAAAAAAGTAGAAACCATCACCGGACGGCTGTTAATTTCTCGGTGTAGGGAAATGGGTCGACGTATATATTGAATTAATCGCCACAAAAGTTGGGGTTATTCTCCCATAGAAATTTAGATTTCTTCTTTGCTTCTTATTAATATCACATTAGTTTTAGTGAGATTTTTGAAGTTACGAAACTGAGGAGAGGATTAGAGAAGGAGAGGAATCGATTTATCACGATTGAGCTTCTTTGGTTTAGGTAGAGAGTAACGTTATTTTGGAAATTGTTTGATGGTTGTACGTGTGTTTATAAAAGTTTGAGAAAATAAACAAATAAGTAGTAAAGTTGAGAGACTAAAATTAAAAAAATGATATGTAGCGTCCATATAAAGCACCACGTATCGTTATCAGGAGAGAACGCTTTCTTTTATAGTATAGATTCTTCATTGCTGTTATCAGTTAATATTATCGATCGTAGCATCTCACAATTTTTGGCTTTGTCGTAGATTTATGTACTTTGTCTCTCATAGTCTCCTGAATCCACTTGTGTTATCATATTTTTCAATGGTGTAGGTCAAGAGTTCGTGGACTCGAATCCGATCTTAGTCTTCTTACAATAATTGTATCTAAAGATGTCTCTAGATTTTTCTACAATTCTCCGGTAATCTCTAATCGGCGATATGTGTGGTTCATGTTATTAAAAAGACAGTAAGTCGGAGGGATAAAAGATGTTCGGTGGTTCATTCTTAGAGATGACAATAATGTATTCTTTCTAGTTAATCTAATGATGGTTTTTGTTTAAATATATTTGATAAATCTTTGATTTATAAAACAAATGTTTTTATATTTTTGTGTCAATAGATATTGATAACCTTTTAATTTCAGAATTTTAAATCAATCAGAGTTAATATAATTTAAAGTTATATAAATAGATTAATGGTTGAGCTTTTAAAGTCTTAAAATTTATATATATTTTTGGATATACTTGAGATATATATTTTTTACCATGCAATGTTAGTATAAATAGAATATCTTAAACTTTATATATAGAGAGTTTTTATATATTTTTGTGTTAGTTAATATTTATGTTTTTTAATTTACATTTATCAGATTTAATATAATTTAAAATTATATAAACAGATTTGTGGTTATTAATTTTTAAGATCTTTAAAAATCTATATTTTTATTGATTTTATATAAAGTATGAATTTTTAATATATAATTAGTATAAGCTAAAAATATAGATTTTGAGTATTATTTTTAATTTATACTTCATAATTTAGAGTTAATATAATTTAAATAAATGTGGATATTTATACTTTTGTTGTTTTAAGATTAGATATGTAAATAAATAGATAGTTTATTAAAATAAATGATGATGTTGATGTGTCAAAAAAATAGAATGGGAAGATGATGAGGTGGAGGAGAGAACCTCTTCAACTTTATATATATAGATATATTAATACTAGAGGTTATATCCGTCTTTCAAACGGATTTTTGTTTGCAAACTAATATATTCTTAGTTGATATATTGATTAATAAATTTACATATTTATTTTAGTTAAAATAAATATGTATTCTCGTTCGTGTCATAACTAATATTTGGTTTTGCTTAAATTTTCAAGTTATAAATTATTTCATCTGAAAATATCATGCTACCATATAAAAAGTTTACAATTACCTACTATTCGATCCAATTTAATAACTTATAAATTGAATCATCCATTCTAAATTTAAATTTCACTATTTCTATGTTTTATTTTTCTTTGTCCATTCTTAATATATGTCTATTGATTTATGCATTTTAAAATTTTTTATAATGTTTTATAATCTTTTAAATTTTTAAAAACTTATATTATAATTTAAAATTTTCTAATTATAAGAGTTTGATTCGAATAACTATCTCTATTATCAGATTATTATAAAAAATTTATATATCTTATTTTTCTTGATTATATGTCTAATATGATTTATAAATACACACATTTTTTTCTCGTTTCTTATTTTTATTTTTATGTGTATATTTTAGTGTATGTTCATTGATCTAAACGTTGTAAATACTTTTTAATTTTTTTTCTGAAAAAATAGTTTGAACATGTTAATGTTTTGTAATAGCACAACATATTCCTAACAACATATACCCTTTATTATTTTTTAAATTTTTATTTAAGTTCTTATAACATTTTTTAAATATTCAATTAGAATTTTTGTCCATTGGAACCTTGATTACGGACCATCAAAATTGAAATAAATATGTTTATTTCGTTAAAATTGGTTTATTTGTTCTAAGTTTTATATTATTTTTAATTTAAATTTATACAAAATATAAATCATGATGTACAGCATAAATCTGTACAACGAATATCAAAACTTCAATTATAATATAAAGAGAAACTAATAAATAAAACTCACACTTTTTAATTTAATAAAATTGTACTATTGACCACATTATATTGATCACTAACGGTTTTAAATATTTTTCGTAAACAATTTATATATTTCACAAAATACTATCACTATCACTATTTTTTTTGTCGACCACTATCAATATTTTGTCAAATATATAAAAAAAGTGAATTGTCCATTTTAATCTTAACTTTCACTATCTTTCTATGTTTTATTTTTCTTTGTCCATTCTTAATATATGTCTATTGACTAATGCATTTTTAAAAAAATTATAATGTTTAATAATTTTTTAAAATTTTAAAACTTTTATATTATAATTTAAAATTTTCTAATATATGAGTTTGATCCGAATAAATATCTCTATTATCGATTAATATATTTTCAAATTTCTATATATCTTATTTTTCCGATTATACGTGTAATACACACCTTATTTTTTTCCTTGTTTTTTTGCATCAACAAAATAGAATTAAATTTAGCTTTAAGTATTTTCTTATTTTTATGTTTATGTGTATATTTTTAGTATATGCTCATTGATCTAAACGTTGTAAATACTTTTTTATTTTGTTTTTTCGAAAATTAGTTTCAACAAGTTAATATTTTGTGATAACGCAACATATTCCTAACAACATATACCATTTATTATTTTGAAGATTTTTATTCAAGTTTTTAGAATATTTGTTGAATATTCAATTATTAATATAATTTTTGTCCATTCGAACTTCGACTACGGATCATTAAAATTGAAAGGAATATGTTTATTTTGTTGAAACTGTTGTATTTATTTTAATTTTTATATTATTTTTAATTTAAAGCTGTAAAAAATTTAAATCATAATGTATCGCATTAAATTGATCATATTATACTGACCAGCTTATATTAGCCACATTATATTGATCACTAACGACTTTAAATATTTTTCGTATACAATTTATATATTTCACAAAATACTATCACTATTTTTTTTTTCTTTTGTCGACCACTATCACTATTTTTTCAAATATATAAAAAATTGAATCGTCTATTTTAATCTTAACTTTCACTATCTTTCTATGTTTTATTTTTCTTTGTCCATTCTTAATATATGTCTATTGACTTATGCATTTTAAAATTTTTTATAATGTTTTATAATCTCTTAAATTTTTTAAAATTTTATATTATAATTTAAAATTTTCTAATATATAAGTTTGATCCAAATAACTATCTCTCTTATCGATTAATATATTTTAAAACTTCTAGATATCTTATTTTTCTCGATTATACGTCTAATGTAGTTTATAAATATACACATTATTTTTTTTCTTTTTTTTCATGAACACAATAAAAATAAATTTATTTTTAACTATTTTCTTATTTTTATTTATATATATATATTTTTTTAGTGTATGCTCATTGATCTAAACGAACGTTGTAATTATTTTTTATTTTGTTTTCTCGAAAATTAGTTTGAACATGTTAATTTTTGTGATAACATGATAGGACATGTTTTAATCCTAATAATACTGCGAGTGCACAGTCTATACAGTAGTATAAATGGAATCGAATCCACAGGGAGCAACGATCACACAATGATTCATATAGTTCAAATACCAAACTGAGACAAAATATATGGTGAAAATATGTTCTGCATCAAACTCAAGAATGCTTTAACAAAGGTTTTAAAAACAAAAAAGAAAACACTAGATACTAAACCGCATCAGACTCAAACATAAACGACCTACCATACTACTTCCGCAGCTATGATAGCTAATAATTCAGAATCCGAGCATCTAAACTTCCGCTTGATCTCGGTCAGACTGATCATGCATTAATCAAAGGTTTGATATGTCTACGGTCTCCTAACACTCAACTTCCGTTGGCTTAGGACCTAACCGCATCATCTACACTAGTTCCAGTGGTTCGCAAACTTGCGGAATGTGAACATAACCTAACATGATCTAATCCATTGATCAAGTGAATCAGATTGGCAAATTCAATGTAGATGATAATGAATCCATAATCTAACATCCTATCTAAGTTCAATTCCCTAACCTAATCCCTAGAACCCTAGCAACCTAGCAATTGAACTACTCACTCATCATCAAAACGAAATAACAACAACAGATAAAAAAATAGAGTTCATAATTGAATCAGCAAATTGAAATTAAGATTTAGGATTAGAAGAACTTCTCCAATTCGAATTCAGTGTTCTAGAGAGATCCTAGAGCTTCAAAATCCCCTTAGAGAGTTTAGAGAGAGAAAAA
>KE157682.1:8383-20024 GCA_000411055.1 Leavenworthia alabamica
GGGATCAGATCGTTAGGGAAGTTTAGCCCGAACGGGCACCATGAGGCCCAGAGGATTCGGCTCTAGCCCGAACGGGCCGAACCTGGATGACACCTTAGAACAAAACGAGACAAACAAAAACAAGAAAAGAAACTAAGGAAAAACTCAAAATTAAGAAAACGAAAGGAATACTTAAACTTACCGGTGGTTTGTCTCCCACCAAGCGCTTGTTTAATATCACTAGCTTGACATGTAGAGTCTCAGGCTCCGGCGGGATTATCGAGAGGCAGTGCCCTCTCTTCGGTTATGACGGTTCCAGCTAGATAAGGTTTTAAGCGCTGACTGTTAACCACAAACTCATCTCCAGATTCTGAAATTAGTACCACTGCACCATACGGTCTAACCTCCTTGACAGTGAAGGAGCCCGACCATCACGACCTATGTTTTCCAAGAATTAACTTAAGACGAGAGTTATAGAGTAGTACCATGTCATTAGGGGCAAAGGTCCGTTTGAGAATCCTTTTGTCATGATATGCCTTTGTGTGCTCCTTGTAGATCTTAGAGCTTTCATATGCCATGTAAGGTGTTGCCACTTTGTGTTTGACACCATGTTTCTTGAGTAAGTTAGCAAACACTTTATTGATGAAATGTGATCTTCCATCACTTATCACTACATTTTATTAACAGTCACAATGCCACTACCACTATGACGACTATAACGTCAGTCATTCACCAATAATGACTTCACAACATTATTCCACTGCAAGGACTCAATGGCACTCCGTTATGTCCTATAATCTCATGATAAATCCTCACTCAAAATCCTCAATGATGTTGGTCATTAATAGAAGACCTCTCAACATCATTCCACTATGACTCATACTCAATCACGATCATCTCCACCTAATGATCCTTTTATCACTATGCTATAATCAGATACACATTCATCTCCACAATGAGATATCCACTTTGCCGATCATCAATACACGATGATCTCACAACGTCTCACACATTATATCATGCTAATGACATCGGTCATCAGTACCCGGTGACCTCTCAATGTCACTGCCACTACACAATCCCCATGACACCAATCATCGGTGCACGATGATCTCACAAGGTGAATCTCACACAGTAAACTGTCTATGACACAGATAACCAACTATACAATGATCTTCCCAATGTCACTATTATTACACAATACTCATGACATTGATCATCTACGTCCGATGATACCACAATGTCCACCTCTACTATAACTCAAATAGGATATTGACCATCTATGTCCCATGATCTCACCGCATCACCTCAACTATTCACTATATACCATGCTAACCCTCTAATCGGGATGTTCTCACAACGTAGATCTACTCACGCAAACCCATGCGATATCGGTCATCTATATCTGAGGACCTCAAAATATCGTAATTCCTACAAGTGGTCATGACATCAGTCATCTATATGTGATAACTTAAAAACGTCATGCTTATACTAACCACCTACGACGCTGATTATCCATAACCAATAATCTCACAATGTTGACCTAACTATAATCCAAATACGATGTCGACCGTCTATATCCGAGGGTATCTCAACACCGAAATCCCTACAACTGGCTATGATGTCATGCACCCATACATGATAACTGCACAATGTCATCCACACGAAATCCAATCACGACATCGATCATCTATATGTGATGATCTCTCAATGCCGTTTCCACTATATCAGTCTATGACATCAGTCATCGATACATGATGACTTCACAACGTCACACACATAAAAACTATCCCTGCTATAGCTGGATATGACGTCAGCCATCTATATATGATGACTTCACAACGTCGCACGCATAAAATTCATCCACCTTATAACTAGCTATGATGTCAGTCATCTATACCCTATGACTTCACAATATCACATACATTAATCAGTCCCCACTAAGAATGGCTATGATGTCAGTCATTTATATCCGATGACTTCACAGTCTTACCTGACCGGGTGGTCATGGAAGACTGACTGGGTGATAGTGGTTGTTGGACCGGCCAGTTTGAAGGCATCCACCCGAACGGGNTGAGAAGAGTTATTGGGGGAGAGTAATCCCACTTTCCTTCATTGTTTTCACTCTCTATAACACTCTCAAACATTCCTTCTCTCCTATGGTGACTCTCCTTTTTCCATAAAATATTTTTGGAGATTTTGAGAGGATTAAGTGTTGTGAAAAGATAGCTTGAAGGTAAGCTAGAGTTCTCCTTGTCTCGTCGTCCTAGGTCTGGTTCTTGAATCTCTAAGAGAGAAAGATAGAGCGATAGATTTTTGTGTGTAGATTGGAGATCTTGGAGAGATCATAGAGTTGTTGTGTGATTCAATCTTGGAAGAAACTTTCCCCCAGGTAATATTTCATCCTTTCTCTTGGTTAGATAGATAGAATCAACAAGAAATAGGATTGAGTGTTAAGACATTATAGGTTCTTGAGTTTGGATCTTGAAGATCAAAGAGATTCTTGGAGTAGGAGTTTAATTTAAACCAAAGAAAGGTGTTTCTAGGTAAGTCCTCACTTTAATTTTGGATTTAAGGGTTACATGTGGGTTTAGGGTGGTGGCTTGCCGAAATTGGAGGTGATTTCCGGTGGTGTGATGGCTCTGGGTTTAAGGCCCGTTCTGGTGGGTGGTCATGACCCAACCGGGTAAGGTCACGGCTGGATGGACTTGCTGGGTAGAAGATTGTGGACTGACGGGGTGAAGCTTGTGTTAGACCGGTCGGGTGATTGACGATAGACTGACGGGATGATGTTTGAATTGGACCGGTCAGGTGAAATGAGTGGACTGGCCGGGTGATGCATGGTGTCGACCAGCCAGGTGAAGTTGGTAGACTGACCGGTTAATGGGGCATCTTGTTTACCCGACCGGTCTGGTGCCTTGGATCCATTTTTAGCTTGTGTTTGATGAGTGTTTGTGGGTTGGTCTTGTAGGTGCATTGGTTCATTGGTTAGGAGCTTTGAGTTAGTCATTTCGATTCATCCGTGCATAAGACAGAGGTGAGTGCAGGACCATTGTTAGTAGGAACCAAGGTTAGCCTCAGATAATCCGGTTTGGATTGTGTGTGATGTGTCTCGGTACCACTTCTAGTTATTATGTTGATTGTTGTACTGTTGTGGCGACATACCCGATCTGATTAGGTTACGTCGGAATATTCCTATATAGTGTACTATATCGTTGTATTTTTGTGATGACTTTTTGTTGATGTTGATAAGCTTTATGTTGTGAGATCTATGTGTGTTTTCCTTATCGTTGATTATCTCAGGTTAACCAGGTCATGTAACAGAGCCGGTAGATGGTAGCATTGGTTCACTCAGTATCATGGTATACTGACTGCATCTCTTTTGATGTAGGTGCGTAGAGCCGGAGCACGTGGAACTGGGAAGCTGGAGATCAGAGATGACATAGAATGGGTTGGGTCATTGGACATGTTGTTGTATTATATGTTATTATCCATGTCGGACTTGTAGATTTTGCACTTGTTTATTTTATCATGTTGTTGTTAGTTGTTGACGATGTTGTTATGATATTGTTGTTGGGAACTTGATGATTAGGATTTAATGTTTTTAAGTCATTGTTGCTTCCGTTTTGTGATTTGGTGCATATACTTAGGTTGGTAGATGTTAGAAATTTTTTTGAAAATATGTATTGGATTAGACCTGAAGGAGGGGGTTGTGTCAAAAATAGACCTTCAAAAACATAAAGATCTATTTATTTATTTAGGTTCAAGTTTGATCTTGTAAAGCACTGTCAAACCCTAAGACTCATTTCTGGAATACGGGTATTACAATTCCCCTTCCCCCTAAATAAAAATTTGTCCCCTAATCTAAAGTTCCAGCCCATCCTCTAAATATTCAATCAACCATCTCTGCAATGATATAAACACATACCACCCCTCCCAATACAAAACATTGAAATTACGGAGACTAGAGAGCACATTAATAAAATAACAATTTTATTAAGAAATCTAGGAATCTCTTAAACACTATTACACAGATGTTTAATCCGATCTTACACAAGCAACACACAGCTTGTCACGGACCAATTCCTAACTACCCAACCTCTCAGCAGCAACAGCCGCAACACTCGTTTATTCACTCACCAAACCTTGTGAAAAAAAGCCAGAGTCGGACTTCTATCAAAGTGCTCAAAGAGCAACGTCGTTGTACACGAGTATTTATATAGTTCACTTCTTGACCTAGAAAATATTCCCTTAATGCATAACTAGGAAATCTTCCTTTTTGCCGGAGAATCATATCTCCAAATCTTCTATTATTCTCAAATATCCCAATTATTGGAAATCTTCTTTTTATGATGATATTTCCATTTTTGTTTTTAACGCGACCTTTTATTGATCTTTTTTTTATTGCTTCATCACGTTTACAAGTCATCGTTGCACAACAATACTTCTTGTTGTATCACAATGCATATCGTCATTGTTGTGTCACCGTGGCATGAGCTTGTAACTTCAAACATCACCTCAATTGATCAATCATCAATTCATTTCCTTCACTTTTGATCTAACCCGACTGATGCTACATTCACACTAGCCCGAACCACTATCACTCCATCACATCTTAACCACTATATCAACTTGCTTGATCCCTCTTGGTTCAAAAACCGACCATTTTGGCCAACAAACTTAACAAACAGATCAAACCACTGTCATCATGTCACCATGCTCACATGGCATAATTGGTATTGTGTAGAGTTTAATTTATTTCTCAATAAACCCCTTATTATCTTTCTAAATGTTTCAGTTATGGATCCAAATTTATTTTTGTTAGGAAATTTCCAGTTAATATTTTTTTTTCCAGTTAAGATTGACTTTTGGATTTGTTTATATGACTTGCAATTTATTTATGTTATTATCCGCAGAGCTCAGTTTGAAACTTTCATTGTCAGCTAATCATGAGATTAAAAAGTAACCCATTAGAAGATTTTTCAACTGACCATTAAAATACCATTATATTTAGTAGTTATGTACTATATTCCAGCTTGCCCTTTTGACCTGAAATTTTTTTTTATTATATTCAACTTTCAATTGATAGTGCTTCACCATTAGCCAACAATACATGGCTACAGTATACAATAACTTTTACAATCAAAGTATCGGAGGAAAAAAAAAACAGGTTTTGCATAAGCATTCTAAAAGAGGCTAATATTGAAAATTTTCTATGAGAAAGTGTTGATCAAGAGATTTTGTCACTACTAATGGCGCGTTACAACATTCTTCCATTGATTTCATTCATAAGCTTCTTCACTCTTGTTGTGTTTCTTGTTTGTGCTCAAGACCAATCAGGTACACAAAATCTTACAAATACACATATATGGCTACGTTTTGAAGACTTTATATGTTTCTAAATGTTTCAGTTTTTAAGTTTTTAAGTTTTTAAGTTATGTGTTTGTGTTTATATTACAGGATTTGTTAGTATAGATTGTGGTATACCCAAGGAATCAAGCTATAATGATGAAACAACAGATATAAAGTACATTTCAGATGCTGCATTTGTTGAGTCCGGTACAATTCATAGCATTGATTCTAAGTTTGAGACGAGTTCTCTTGAAAAACAGTTTCAAAACGTTAGGAGCTTTCCTGAAGGCAAGAGAAACTGTTACAATGTGCAGCCTCGGCAGGGAAAAGGTTTCAAGTATTTGATCAGAACCCGTTTCATGTATGGTAACTATGATAATCTAGGGAAAGCACCCGAGTTCGATCTTTATCTTGGTGTTAATCTTTGGGATTCGGTTATAATAGATAATGCAACTATGATAGTTACTAAAGAGATTGTTCACATGTTACATTCAGACCATGTTCATGTGTGTCTTGTTGATAAAGACAAAGGAACTCCATTCTTGTCTGTGTTAGAACTCAGGCTCTTGAAGAGTGATACATACTTGACTTCTGATGATTCAATTATGCTCTATCGAAGATGGGATCTAGGAGCACTTGGTGATCTTCCTATCAGGTATTATGGATTCTCTCTATTTCAAATTACATGTAGTTTTATTTATTTTATTTTATTTTCCCTCATATTGTATATTGTTTTATGTTTTCAATGTAAACGTTTTTAGCAAAATTTCTATTAATATTTTTATTATTTTAATATAATAATCAATAGAATAATATATAATGTATTAATGAAACGTAGAAAAAATAAAATTTAATGTTTTTTAATAAAGTGTGAAAAAACCTTAATCTACGAAAAATGTTCTAATTAATTTTTTCTTAGGTACAAAAATGATGTTTATGATCGTATATGGATGCCTCTAAGGTTCTCAAATCATAGAGTTTTAAGTACAAACCTCACCATAGATTCAAACATTAACAATGGATTCCAGCCTCCTCTTGTCGTCATGAACTCGGCTTCAACACCTTTGAACTCAAGCTTAGACATACTTCTCATTTGGGAACCAGTTATCCCAACGTGGAAGTTCTATGTATTCATGCATTTTGCTGAAGTTGAAGAGAAACCAAGCAACGAGACGAGAGAGTTTTCGATTATTTGGAATGATAAAACCAACTTGTCTGCTAACTTTAGCCCTCGCTTCTTGTTTACTTACACACTCTACACTCAGAAACCAGTCACTGGACCAAAACACGAGTTTCTTCTAAAACGAACTGATAAATCTACTCTTCCACCACTCATTAACGCCATTGAGACATATCGTGTCAACAACTTTCTTCAAGTATCTACTGATCCACAAGATGGTATATATGATTTCATTTTCATGAAAATAATCTTTAAGTATGTACTTACCCATGTTTAGTTTTGAATTATAGTTGATGCAATTATGAGAATCAAATCCAAGTATGGAGTGAAGAAGAACTGGCTTGGAGACCCTTGTGCTCCAATAAACTACCCTTGGAATGATATTAACTGCACCTATGCCGTTAACGAGTCTCCAAGAATTGTTTCCGTGTAAGTTTTTTTCAAAATGCATTTATATTATTACAAGGTTGGGTCGGCCCTGGTTCTCTCTGTCTCTTCTGTTCTAACAAGAGATGTTTGATCTGCAGATATTTATCCTCAAGTGGCTTGACTGGAGAAATTGAACTAGCCTTCTCCAACCTTACATTTATTCACATATTGTCTGTATTTCTAACTTTATCTGGAATCTTTAGTACACATAGTTATGGAATCCTTTAACTGATGCAACTAAACTTTAATACAGAGACTTATCAAACAATAGTTTAACAGGAACAGTACCTGCTTTCCTTGGAGATTTACTTAGTTTGACTGAGTTGTAAGTCATACTAACTAGCTAGGTTACATAAACAATAGGTTTTTTTTTCCTTAACCTGGAAAATTCATATTGATTTTGTATACATGTCCTCAGAAACTTGGAAGGAAACAACTTAATGGGTAGTCTTCCACCGAAACTACTTCAGCGATCTAACAATAAAACTCTTCTTCTAAAATTGGTTCATGATTATTATTGATTTTCAAACACAATGTAGATTTTTTACTAGAACGCGATAACTCAATTGGTAAATGGTAAATCAGAGGTCGCTCGTTTGAGTCACGACCTAATGATGTGACGGGATTTGAACTTCTAATATTAAAAATATATGGAATTTTCTGGTGCTATTTAACCAATTATATTTTATGTTTTGGCCTATTGCGTTCATGGTTTCTTAATGTAAGAGTTGGCGAGAATCCGGACCTCTGCGTGTCTGCTTCATGTCAAATTCCAGATGAGAATAAGAAGAATAAGGAGAAGAATGTATACATTATTCCACTAGTAACATCTGTAATAGGAGTGCTTGGTCTTGTAATAGCTATAGCTTCATTCTTGCTGTACAAGAAAAAACATCCAAGTGGTAACAACATCAAGAAAATATCGAAAATGTTTCTTTCCTTTCTTTTTTATGTCAATTTCTTGTAATACAACTTCTCATGATATCTTCACAGGTGATTCTGGTGATGTCAGGACTGGACCATTAGACACAACAAAGCGATATTACAAATACACAGAAGTAGTGAAAATAACAAACAACTTTGAGAGAGTTCTTGGACAAGGAGGTTTTGGAAAAGTATATCATGGTGTTTTAAATGGCGATCAAGTCGCTGTTAAGATTCTGTCTGAGTCATCAACTCAAGGTTACAAAGAGTTCAGAGCAGAGGTAAGTTTCTTTCTTACATACTTTTAAAGCTTTTAGTGTTTATAAAATGAGTTAAGAGGCATCTGCATCATTAGGTCGAACTTCTCTTGAGAGTTCATCACAAGAACCTTACAGCTCTTATAGGATACAGCATCGAAGGCAAGAAGATGGCACTTATCTATGAGTTTATGGCTAATGGAACCTTGGGAGATTACTTGTCAGGTATTTAATTCATCACTGACATGTGACGAGAGATAAATGATTTATAGAATATTGTATTGCTCTCATATGTTTATATAGTAAAGATATTTTCTAAACTAGATAAATATAAATACATAAACATTCTAATATAATAAATAAATATATTATTATATTATAGATCTTCTAGATCCTTCTTTAGTATTTTGATGATGTCTGAAGGCGGAAGAAACTAAGCTTACCTTTTGGTTTCTTTCTTAATCAAGGGAAAAAATCTTATGTCTTAAGCTGGGAGGAGAGGTTACAAATATCTCTAGACGCCGCTCAAGGTTTGTGAAAATGCATACAAAAAAAAGAATTGAGAAAAATCAATCTAATGAAATGAAATATTTTGTTTGTTTTAAAAATCAGGGCTTGAGTATCTTCACAATGGCTGCAAGCCTCGTATTGTACAAAGAGATGTGAAGCCAGCTAATATTCTAATCAATGAGAAACTTCAAGCCAAGATTGCTGACTTTGGGTTATCAAGAAGCGTCGCATTGGAGGCTAATAATCAACATTCAACCACGGTTGCTGGAACTATCGGTTATCTCGACCCTGAGTAAGTAAAAAGATTCTTCTACTACTATGTGAGTATGTTCTTGTCATAGCTGTTATGATTTCTGACGTATTGTTTTATATATTGAAAGGTACCACTCAACTCAGAAATTAAGCGAGAAGAGTGATGTTTACAGCTTCGGTATTGTTCTTTTAGAGGTTGTAACGGGCCAATCAGTGATTACACGCTCAGGAACAGGAGAGAATAGACACATAAGTGACCGGGTTGAGTTGCTGCTGTCCAGAGGAAATATCAGAGGCATTGTGGATCCAAAGCTAGGAGAGAGGTTTGATATTGGTTCAGCATGGAAGATCACTGAAGTAGCAATGTCTTGTGCAGCTTCTAGTTCTGAAAATAGACCAACGATGAGTCAGATAGTGGCTGATCTGAAGGAGAGTGTAGGCAGAGCAAGAGCTAGTGGTGGTTCTGGTGCCAGTAGTTTTACGGAGCCTGCAATGACAAATACTACTGGTTCAGGAATGTTTCCTCTAGCAAGGTAAATGATTTTTAAATATTTATTTGAGTTTTTGATTTCCAGAATCTGGGAAGTTCTGTGAGGTGTGGTGTGGAATGTGACAATGAAAAAGAAGAAAAAGTTAAGTTGTGTTTGATTTCATAAAAAATTGTAAGGAGAACAAATTTCAAGATTTGGTTAATTCTGTTGTTTGATAAGATATGATGTAATATGACAAATACATAAAAATAATATTTTATAAGTTGTTTAGATGATATTGAACGAAAATGGACACAATGTAATACAAACATGATAGAACTGATAGTTACACAAGCTACAAAAAATTAAAAATACAAACATAAAAATATTATTATACATGTTTTAACCAGATAAATATACTTCTCACACGGTACCTCGAAGCTCTCCCACTGTGACTCGAATTTGTGGCACTATTATTAGTAAGTCAAAGACTCTTACCGATGGAGAGTCTTCAAGCTGCAACAAACAGGTTTTAACCACAGTAAAAACAGAGGATAACAGAATTGTTTCCGAGAAGCTTCTTCATTCAAAGATGCCTTCGCCAGCTGTTTATTCAAAGATTCCATCTTCAACAGAATTCTCTCTCTCTCTCAATAACAAATTCAATCCATTACAGTATTGTTAAAAAGTGGGTGAAAGAATCTTATCTCTTTAGCTCATCTTTAGCTTTCTATATAAACACTATTGTATTGTATCGGGGTGTTAAAAAGAAAAAAATAATAAGAGTTTGAATCAATGAAGAACGTTTATCTCTTAAGCTCTTAGCTTTCTCTCTTTACTTTCATGGTATCAGAGCCATGACAAGTTCTAATGATCCTTTTTCTATTGCTACGTTGAGTATCACTCAATGTGTTACTATTAAACTAACTGAGAAGAATTATTTGTTGTGGAAGTCTCAGTTTGAATCTTTCTTAGCTGGTCAGCTTCTTCTTGGTTACATTAATGGCGGTGAATCTCGACCAGCTGCAACAGTGACCACACGATCTGGTGAGGTTACTACTGAGATAAGTAATCCTGAGCTTATCCGTTGGTGTCGTCAAGATCAAGTTGTCAGGTCCTGGATACTTGGTTCTTTATCTGAAGAAATTTTAGGGAAAGTATATCATCTTACTACTTCTCAGGAAGTATGGTGTGCTTTGGCAAAACATCTCAATCGTGTCTCCACTTCACGGCAGTTTGAACTCCAGAGAAAACTTCAGACTATTACTAAAGGTAACAAAACCATGGATGTTTATCTTACTGAGTTTAAAGGTATTTGCGACCAGATGGTTTCCATTGGATTACAAGTTACAGAAAACATGAAGATCTTTGGAGTCTTAAACGGGTAGGCAAGGAATATGAGGCTATTACTGCGATTATAGAAAGCTCCATGAATAACTTTCCAGGTCAATCCTATGAATCTGTTGAAGCTCAGATTACTGGTTTTGATGATCGACTGAAAATGTATGAGGAGAACTCTGAGGTAACTCCACATATGGCTTTTACGACAGGCAGAGGTGGTTATGGTTATTCAAACAGAGGAAGAAGTAACTCACGAGGCCGTGGCTCTTTCTCTACTAGAGGAAGAGGTTTCCACCAGCAAATTTATAATAACTCAAATACTCAAGATCCAGACTCTCGTCCAATATGTCAAATATGTGGAAAGGTCGGACATCCAGCTTACAAGTGTTGGAAACGGTTTGATCATGCTTATCAAGGACCAGACATTCATAATGCTCTGGCTGCAATGCAAGTTTCAGAAAAAGATGTTAACTCAGGCAATGAGTGGTATCCAGACACTGGGACAACCTCTCATGTCACTCATTCATCTCAGAACTTGCAGACAGGTCAAACCTACACAGGGACAGACTCAGTAATGGTTGGTAATGGTGATTTTCTTCCCATAACTCATATTGGTTCAATAGTTTTGCCGACTCTATCAGGTACACTACCATTAGAGGAGGTTCTTGTTTGCCCTGCCATTGCTAAGAATTTATTATCTGTCTCTAAACTTACTTCTGATTATCCCTGCAAATTCATTTTTGATTGTGATCGTGTAATAATTAAGGACAAGAGGACAAAACAGCTCCTCACGCAAGGCAGCAGAAGTAAGGGCCTCTATGTGTTGGAGAATCCAGAGTTCATGACCTTCTATTCTACCAGACAGCAAGCTACTAGCTCAAACATCTGGCACAGAAGACTGGGACATGCTAACCAGCAGATTCTCCAACGTTTATCTCAAGAGAAGT